>PVKN010020320.1:0-15979 GCA_004027915.1 Capromys pilorides
CAATCTTGTATTATTTCATTTTCAGAACAGTCTTAGGCTCTTTGGCTCTGTAATGTGTCTGACTGCATGTTTTCTCATGAAAAGTATGTTATTGATAGTAGTAATGCTAAAAAATGTAGGTCACGCTCTTCCCTTAGATTTTCATCAGAAAGCTTTAAGTGCCTAGCCCTGCTTGTCTCTGTACATAGAAAACTGCACAGGTCCAGTCCTCGCTAGGTAGAATAGTTAGGTTCCGTCTGCGTTCTCCTTTCCTATTAGTTCACTTAGAGATGCTCACTCTGTTTGTGGCTGGTCCGTTAACCCCTCCCCCCAAGCCTGCTTCTCGTCTGCTTATTGTGTGTGACTCTTTGGAGCTGTGTAGCAGCAGCCATTTTTCCAAGGTTGATAGGCTGTCGCTGGAGTATTGTAGGAGACAGAAGTGAATATACTCAATAACAGTAACTGCATCTGTAGTCTCAAAGAGCTGGCTCTGAAATGATAGTCACTCCTTACCTTCAGCTTAATGCATGCTCATGTCTTTAAAATATTAAAAATGTTAATGAATTTTCAAAGTACCATATTCCACAGGAAGAAATCTACCTGGAATATAATTATTCTTTTGCTATTTAGCAATAATGTTGTTGAAGAATGGTAATCAGAAATTTTAAGGAGTTACTGATAGATTTGTCAAGACTTCCTCCTACGGGTTTACTTTATCAGAAGTAAACATGCTGGGTTTTAATACAGATCTCTTCTATTACAATACTGTAGCCCATGAGGATAGATTTCTAGAAAGCACTGTTTTTTGTTATGTGTTTCCATTTTAAAGTAGGTTAAATTCTCTTGTTAAAAATATCCTTAAACTTTTAGAAACAGTGAAATAAAAACCCCAGATTGATTGTGCCTTTGGTATTTGCACAGATCTGCTAGAAGTTCCAGTTCTAAATATATTCTCTTGTACAGTGATCCATAATCTCCTAAACTTACCAGAATGTTGAAATGGTTTCCTTATTGGAAAACACTTGAATCGACACATAAAGCTCCCAACATTTTCCCTTTTCTGTGGACTTTCTGCGAATAATGCAGCTGTGCCACAGTCTTAACATTCAGCCATAGTTAAGTGATGTTGCCATCAACTTGATAAGAAAAGCCCTGTTTTCTTATCAACATAAAATCTGAAATGTTTTGTGCCTCGTTTATTTTCACATGACATACCCATTTTGAATTAAAGCAAAAGTGTCAAAATTTAACGTAAAATTTTCCTACTTTTAAATGTTTACATCTGTAGTTTATAGTATGGGAATTTAATAGAGAAATTAGTGACACCAAAATATCCTGACTAAAATAGAAGTAGTGAATATTTTGTCAGAGAAGCAATATACTAAGTGGTGATTAGCATCTTGGACAGTCCATGGCAAATTGCTTGCCTCATGGTCTAATTGGAATGTTTGCAAAGAATTGTCAGTACACTGTGACAACGTGGTTTTTGTAGGAAAACATTCTGTGGTGCATGATGAGAAGGAAGAACCTGAGGTCAAATCTTGGCCTCCCCCCTCGGGGGATCATTTTGAGAGCCTGGAACCCCGGGGACAGCTCGGCTTCTGCAGTGTGTGTGCCTGGAGTGCTATGAAGTGACAAGACTTCGTTATTGCCCTATTGTAAAAACCTTTGAAGTCTCCTTCCTAATGTAAACTGTGTTCTTATTTCTAAAGTGGATTTAACGTAATCTTGGATCATGGAACACGAGTAAATATGCTTTTTACTATGTTTGTCCTTACAGTTTTTCAATCTTTCAATGAACATTTACAAAGCTCCTCCCAGATGTCAGGGTGTATGGCTTCTTTGTGATCCCTGGGGGAAAAAAGACAAACACTTCTTGCCCTTGAAAATTGCTGAGTGGAATGGAAGACCAGCCATGCAGACCCAGACTGGAATAAACAGGATCACCGCTGTCCACACAGGAGGGAAGTCTGCGCAGATATTGGGGCTGGCAGTTCTGTCCCAGCGCCCCCTGGCTGTCTCACAGCAGTGACATCACTAGGCTTTCTGCTGATGTTTAGTGTTAGTTCCCATGGGAGGTACTGTGTAATCGTGTTTTGCCTTGCTTGCTTTTTATTTTATAAAATGCTAACCTGCAAGGCAGTATTGGATTTTCCTCCCCAGTATAAACATGTATTATCATCCAATAGAAAAACTATTTGGAAAGTCTTGGTCCACGCAGATAAGAATAATATGGGCTTCCTACTTTTCTAAATAGAGTATGTTTTATTCCTCCACTAGGTTGGGTGTAAAGTAAGAGTGGAATGGACTATACTGGGTTGAATTTTTTATTTGAACACAATACTCTTAATGCCTATGATGCATAAACAACCACCTCAATATTCATAAATTTAAAATTCAGGAATATTTGCTCTAAGTGTAATGCTTAGCACATACTGAGTGCGATACTATGAAATATTGACGAAACATAGAACGTTTAGGCTGAAGTCCTGAAACTTTCTCAAGATGATAAGCGGTATTTTCATTGTATCTAACTCTTTTTCAGTGAGGTCATGCCACAAATAACAAACATTACGGTGGTGTGGGTTATTATGAAAGCTTAAATCTTGCTGGACATATTGACACCTTGTGATCCGAGCATTTTTAAGAGGCTAGGGCAGGAAAAGGACAAGTTCAAGTTCAGGCTTGCCAACTTAGTAACTTAATAAGATCTGGTGCCAAAAATTGGAAAAGGACTGGGGGTCTGGCAACATGCTCAAACACCGCTACCAAGAAAGTCCCAATCTTGAGCTATGTCATCCAAAACACCTGGGCCTTGAGTTGCCAAATCAGAAAGAGCAGAATGTGAATAGTGTGGAGTAATTTCAAGGTGCACACCCAGGTGCAAGTAAGACTCAGGCAGGGCGAGAGCATGCTTCGGTGAGCACTGGTGGTCTCTTGTGCAGTCGATACCTGGCATTTTGTCCATTTGTTGCAAAACAACCACATTTGGCAAAGGACTTATTACTGATTTTTTTTCTTTCTTTTTTTTTTTTTTTTTTCAGAACCAGGGATTGAACTCAGGCCCTTGCGCTTGCCAGGCAAGCACTTATTCTACTGAGCTATCTCCCCAGCCCCTTACTACTGATTTTTAAAGCTTCAGATGTTCCTGAGCTTTGGCGGGAATGTATTTTAAGTCTCTTGTTAACCTTCTTTGACCTTTTCTCTGAAAAGGAAGTTTCAACATGTCCAACTGGTAATTTTACCCATTTATTACAATATCCATCAGTGCATTTTCAACTCACAGCTTGGGAGGTTTGGGGCCAGTTGCCTGGTCCCAAGGCAGGGTGGAATGACAAAGAATGAATGATTGATGGCAGACAGAGGGTGGGGAGGCAGCAGGCAACAACTCTCTTTCCACCCTTTATATTCTATCCACTCATGCGCAGATGGCCTGGTCATTATCCACACCCAGGACTCTACCAAACCAGTCAGTGGGTGTTGTAATCACATGCCTTTAATACCAGCATCACACCGGGGATCCAGGCACCTCAGCAAAAGTCCCACCTATGACAGCATGAAACTTTGGGGGGACATCTAGGTGTGAGCCATAGACTCCTCCAAAATAAGCTTGTACATGCATGTCTAACAAAGGCAGTTCTCAAATAGTCCTCTAGATGTACAGTGCTTTTCTGAAATACCAAGTTTGAATTAGTCTGTTATCTTGACGGGTGACTATTTGATCCACATTTCTGTACTGCTTGTCAATGAAGTACTAAAATTGAAGAGCCACCCAGATGGCTCAGCGGACTGAAGCACCTGCTTAGGAAGGCTCAGGGGCGAGGTTTGATCCCCACTGTGCTGTGCTGGTGCTGGCCCGGCCCCCACATGCACTGAGGAGGATTGAGAACGGGCGTGGTGCCGTCAGCCCTTAATCCCAACACTTGGGAGGCTGAAAACAGGAGGATCACTGAGAGCCTGATCTATGTACTGAGACCCTGTAGACCCTGTACTAAATACATTAAAAAATATATTTCAAAAAATAAAATGATATTGATGATCTCTATAAATTAGTTGATCCCAATAAAATCAAACCTATGAAAAATTTCCCAATTCTATTTATAGTGCCCCAAATAAAGAGAAATCCAACAACTAGCCATGCACTCTTGATGTTATTCTTGAATAAACTGAGATCTTTTTTAAAAGGAAAATTTTTAACTAGAATATGAGAAACAATCTTTGCTTTTATTTCTGTAGCACAACTTGCCTATTTTTATCCAGGGCAAAGACCTGGATACACAAAACAAATTATAAATGATTCCTAATTTAAATTAGTAATTTAAGAAACAGATTATGGCAAATCTCACAGGTACGCTGCCTTGGCAGTAGGGGCCAGAAAGCACAATGTGTCCTAACACTCATTTGCAGGGTGATATGCAGAAATCTCAGAGAAGACATTCTTCTTGCCTCCAGAATCTTTCGCTTTGGACCTGCTAACTTCAATTTTACAGACCCAAGGCTCTGCTTAATGAGTTTGCTTAGTACAGCTCCCACGGCTATAAATTATTGAGAACAATTCGGTGGTAAAGGGGGAAACTTCATGATTGGAGTTCTTACTATGTATGTAAATGAAGGAATGATTACCCTTGGTGTGGCACAAGACCTCCAAGTAGGCAGAACTATGATTCCAGATTTAATTGTTGAGTCCTAAACCCTTCCCCACAAGAAAACTACTTTAATGCATGCCTTAGGTATAGTTCCTGAAATACACAGTCAAGCTGTGGTTTATCTAAATACACAATTCTCCTTTAAACCTTGTTTTATAAATGCAGTGCAAAACAAATAGTGATATAGGGAACAAATGAAGCATAAGGCAAACTTTTCCTCTGTGTTTGTGCACTTCCGTGAGAAACAGTGGGCAACTGCAAAGAGCTGCGCCCAGCTGAACCAAGCTGAGTGGCACAGAGCACATCTCGGTTGTCTCCTGGCTTCCTCAATTCCCCACACATGTCAAACCGCACAGCCCTATTCCCCTCAGATTTTAGGAAAACTCACTGCTCTTCCACTGTGTCACAAGCTGAGGCCCTTCCACACCTACGCCCACACACTTGATCATTTTCAAAGTGAAGTATTGTGCTTTTAACCATTTAGCCTGCCTAAAATACTACAGTTTTTATTAGGATCCCTTTGAACTTTTTTGATGAGTTACTGGTGAAATTTTCAGCATTAAGCCTCCACCTCATTTCCTCCAGATGCCCTGTGGCTTTGTTGTGGAATTTTGCATTTCGTGACTTTTAGGAACATTTAACATACTGCATTAAAGCAGAGCTGATGGAAAAAGAGCAGCTTTTTGAGTCCTCCCTGAGCCTACTGATTAACCTATCTCTTCAACCTACATATCTCTAATCCAGTCAAATTAGCATAGCAAGAGAATCTGACATGTCTGTCTGAAAATGCACTCTGTCCTAGCTGTGCCAGATTGTGCCATCCAAGTCTGATTAAGCAAATTCTACCTACTACGCAACTGCCCTGTATCATTTCACAGATGAAACTGCTGCAAAGAGTAAGAAACTTGCCCAGTGCCATGCTGCTAGTGTGTGGTGGAGCTGACATTTGGACACCAGGAACTATTAAAAGTATGGTTAATCTATTTTTTCCCCCATTTAGGAAAGGGTCTACTGGGTCTCACTATGTAGATCAGACTTGCAGTGATCTTCCTGTTTTCAGCCTCCTAAAGCGCTGGGATTACAGGCATGTGCCACCACGCCCAGTCTCAGTAGCCTTCTCAGCACGCCCCACGGGCGGTGTAGCACATGCTGGGAATCCAACCCTAGCCACTGTGTTCTGTCTAAGCAGGTGCTTTAATCCACTGAGCTATCAGGCCAGCCGATCTGGTTAACTTTTTTTTTTTTTTTTTTTTTTGCAGAGCCAGGGATTGAACTCAGGCCCTTGCACTTCCCAGGCTAGTGCTTATTCTACTGAGCTATCTCTCTAGCCCCAGGTTAACTTTTTTTTTAATGGCCAGCTCAGCCTGCCCTGGGGGTAGGGCTGGTGCAGCATGTGGTGCCGGGGATCGAATTTTGGTCCCTGCGGTTGCCTAAGCAGGCACTTTAGATTGCTGAGCCATCTCACCAGCCCCCAATCTGGTTAACTTTTAACATATCATTTTAACTTACATTTACAAAGCTTTCTTTGTTTACTGGATGGTTAAGCCTAGGCTGTTGCTCTAACGTGCCAGCACAGCCCTCTCTGTGATTCTTGTGGACCAGTAGGCATCTATGTGCTCTCCAGGTTCAATTCCCTTGCTTAGTAAATGTTGATTGAATGCTTTTTTAGGATTGCTATGCCAGGTGCTGGGGCTCTTAATATTGAAGGCGACATGGTTGTTGTCCTCAGAAACTGACGATCTCCTGCTGGTACCAAGTACACAGGCAACTTAAGGCATCCGGTTAAGTGTGTTGAGGGTGTTAGAGTGCTGTGAGAGTAGAGAAGAAACAGCGTCTTACACCGAGGAGTGGGGGCTCAGAGGGGATGTTCAGGTCAATACTGGAGGGTGGGAGAAGAACAGAACAGTCCAGGTCTGTTGCTCTAGTCACTCAGAGGTGAGATGACATGGCCTTTAAGGGAACTACAAATGGCCGGAATAAGGACACAGGAGACCAGTGGGAGGGGTAGGCTGTGGCCTGACTGAAAGGATGCAGAAGATTCTGAATTTATCCTGAAGATTTGGTGATGCTATTGAATAATTCAAGCACAAATGTGACATAAGAAAATCGTTTGCATTCCTTGCCATAATGCAGAAAGCATTCCTCCATTGGGGCATTCTCTACAAATGCCTTAATTGTGAATATATTTGCCAGCATTGACTAATTCTAAATTCTACATGGAAGCAATATGGAGAATTTCTGGAAAGAGAGAATAGACCAATCTAAATGAGACATGAGCGGAGAGAGCAGATTACATGTAGGATTGCTGGATGCTGGGGTTGACGAAAACAGTGCAGGCGGGGTCCTGGCTCAGGTAGTAGGAGGTGATAGAGTTGAAGGCAGACCAGTCCTGAGGACTTCAGCAAGTAGCTCACCAAGCAGACCAGCGCCTCACATCAAAGAAACATCTGTGTTTAGGACTGGCCCCATGAGCTCCTGGGAAATAACCTTGGGTCCTTGCTTGGCACATTCACCTGCTAGGAGCACTTTGTGTGCCTCACACCTTGGGTCATGCTGTACCTTCACAACCAGGTAAGTTTGTCATAACAGTGTGACTTACGGTGGATGCCTCTTGCTACCGTGGGGCTCCAGTCTGAGTAGCTAATGTCAGTCACATAGATGGGCTTTGCATACTGACCCCTAATAAAAACCCCAGTCATCAAGGCCTGGGAGAACTGTTGTCACAGTGCTTCACATATGTTGTCACACATTATTGTGGTTCTGCCGGGAGCAGCCCCCTGCAAGACTGTGCTTGATGTGTTCTAGAGTTTACCACTGCCTTTTTTTCTTTGCTGACTGTAATCTGTGTCCTGCTGCTGTAACAATTTATAGCCAAGAACACAACAGTTCTCTTAAGTCTCAAGAGTTCATCAGGGGAATCATCATAATTGAGGGTGACTTGAGGACCTCAGATGCAGGGGTCATCAACTGATCTGGATGTGCTGAATTGAGGGTGTCTGTGACATCCAAATTGATGTGTCTGGTGAGCGAAATGGAGATGTTGGAGCTCAAAAGAGTGATCCAGACTAGATACAAAGATCTGAGGTAATACACCAAAGCTGTGAGATGCATGAGGTCACAAAGGAGTGGTGATAAGAGACTTGGCTGCCACTGGTCTCTATCATGGGCAGATGAGAAAGCAAAAGCTTTCTCTGGAGGGAAGAGTCAGAGTTGAATTTTAAGACACTATCAGAAAGCATCCTTAGGAAGCAGAGAATTTCAAGAAATCACATGTCACAGAGGCATCAAATAAAATGAATGTAGGAAAAACTAGGAACACAGTTGTTATGGTTTGGGGTTTTTGCAAGGTGAACAATATAGAATGGGACACGTTTTGTAATGTTACTTTATAAGGAATCACCCAAGAATCACATACTACAAGTACAGGAAATCTATCCGCACACTAAATACTAGGACCTAGAACTCATAACAGTGCCTCCCACCAGTCCAACTGGAGGCCTGGAGCCCACGACAAAGTCTCACACAGGTCCGCTTCATGGGTATATGCTGGAAACACCCAAAGGTCAGGGGTGGAAGTTAAGAGGTCTTTGCCAGCGGCATGAAGGATCTCTGCTAGCAGGCTGAGGGATAATGAACTGGAGCTAGAAAGCAACAGTCAAGGTAAGCACCAGAGCTCCCCTAAAAGTACCACAGCCATCCATCCTCAGCAACAGTGATATCCTGAGCTCCTCCAGCAATGAGGCAAGCTGAGTTCCCATCAGGAAAGCCAATGTGACAAGCTCTTCATGAAGTTGAGCAGTCCACCATCTCCCCCTCTGGATCCAGGAAGCAATGTTCAACATGAGGACCCAAGCTTCTCCAAAGTTCTCTGGGGAAAGCCAGCATGACAAGGTCCTTGAGCAGAGCAGCCCAAAAGAACTAGCAGCTTCGTATAGCTTCTCAGAAAAGTGTTCCTAACAGCATTTTAGCAGCTTCTCCTGTTCTGCCTTTATGCTGCTGGCAACAACCCTCAGGTGGGCCTCCCCAGCACTCAGCACCATGCTAGTTTAATTCAGCTGAGTGTAGCAAGTTGACCACCAGATAGCTATCCACCACAACAGTTTTCTGGGTTCCTCAGGAAAGCATAAGCACAGACTACCAGCTGGCACCAGCACATGTTTAGAAGCATGCTGACAGGTGTGCTGGGCAGCAGTCATACCTAGAAAAAGTTTCTACTGGTGACCAAAGTCCATAGCTGGCTTTCACATTTTGGCCTGTAGTGGACAGTGATTGTTTTAGTTACTTTTTCATTGCAGAGAAAAAATAGCTGACACCCATAAATTAGATGAAGAGTTTATTTTGGTATGACGTTTGTAGAGGTATTCGTCTGCAATGGACTGGCAGGGCAGCATGGCAGAGGGGCATCGCAGAGGAGAAGCAGTCCAGGTTGGGCAGGCTGGGCAGGCCAGGGCAGAAAGCAGTGAAGGAGCAGCATCATGCACCCCCCCAACCCCCCACAGTTCCTTTTATTCCATTCAGGCCACAAGCGTATTCCTTGCTGCCAACCACACAAGGTGGGCTTTTCCATTGTCCACACCCAGAACTATGCTAAACCAGTCAGTAGACTAACTTATCACAACTCCTTAATCCATATGTATGCACCCTAAATCCACCACCTCTGAGAAGTCCCAACTAATGAGCAAGCCTAGAACAAGCCACATCAATGATAATGGTCTTGTGTGACTGACCATATTAATTACTCAGAGCAGTTTAAATGTATTATCTCCTAGTTATGCTGGTCTACAAAGGATTTCTGTATGAAATGCAGTATAAATTTGGTCTCCAATATAGATTTCTTTGTGCCTTTTAAAAATGAGAAGTTGGGCTGGCAAGATAGCTCAGTGGTCTAAAAATGCCTGCTTAGACAAACTTAGGCAAACCGTGGTTTGATCCCCAGCACCATATGCTGCACCAGCCCCACCCCCAGAGCAAGGCTGAGCCAGCCATAACAAATAAAATTTTTAAAAAATTAAAAAAAATGAGAAGCTGGAAAACGTTTAGAACTAAAATAAAAAATAGATTTCACTTATGTGAATATGAAAAACCCAACAAACTCTAGACTTACAGAAACAGTATGTACCTATATACTGATTCTAATCTGAAAATCTCATCTGACACATGTATTTCATCAGAATGACGGCACAAAATTGTTATTAGAATGAAGATTATTCTAGAAAATTCCAGATAATTCTAGGAAATTCACTCCCTGGTACTGCATGTGGCTGAGGCAGCCCCAAAACCGCTTTGTCACACCTGTAATCCTAGCACTGAGGAGACTGAGACAACATGATCACTCCCAGTCTGCATTGTATAGCAAGACCCTGAACCAAATAAGTAAATACAAGATTTGAAAAAAATTAAAAAGGAAGCATTAATCATGGAGAACATATAAAAGCTGAGAGAAAATTTACTTTGGGTGTGAGTTTACTTTGGGAAGACTTTTTACTTTAGGCAGCTTCTGAGTTTGTATTAAACTACTGTGTCCTTATTTCAGAAATGGTTCTTGTGGCAAGAGAGAGCCCTGGAGAGCAAACACTGTCCCAGTCACCCCGCCCCAGGCACAAGCCCCAGTGACTGGCTGTGACCCAGGCCAGACCTGGCCGCAGGCAGCATTGGCACTTGCTCTTACACCTAGCACTGTCGACCTTACGTGAGTTTCAATGTAGCCATATTAAAAAGGGAAAATTAAACAGATGAGATTAGTTTTGAATAGAACACATTAATATTTCAAACCATAACTAATATAAAATTAACACATTCTCTCCCCCTCTGGAAAATATGCCAAGTATCTGAAATGCAGGGTATCATTGATACTTATAGCATACCTCAGACCAGATGTCTTCCAAGTGCTCACGTGTGGCTGGCGTAGTGGACTGGGTGGTTCTATGTAGACAAAGAAAATATATTTTTAAAGGGAAGCACTCTGGGCTGGGGAGATAGCTCAGCAGTCTAACTGCCTGCCTGGTAAGTGCAAGGAACCGGGTTCACTCCCTGGTACTGTGTGCGCGTCAGCTCCAGAACCCCAGGAGCACTGAGCTGGCCCCAAGAGCAGGTTTGGCATACCTGTAATCCCAGCTTTGGGGAGGCCGAGACAGCAGGATAACCACCAGTCTCAGCTGTATAGCGAGACCCTGTACCAAATAAATAAATAAATAAATGGTTTTTTAAAAAAATTAAAAAGAGGGAAGCATCCTATTTCTTCTAAGTAGAATCAATTGATTTTCTGTCATTGCTTACAGAGATATATTTTGTCTCTTTTCTGTTAAACCACTTAGCACATAGTTTGATCTGTGATGAAGAGACAAACCAAAATATAACTATATTATTCTTAAGGAAATTAGTCTGATAAAACAGTCACTAAAATAGTGACCACATGAGATGCACTGTGTCCTAAAATGTTGTGCAAACACAAAGCATGAAAGAATCTTTCAAGGCAAAATGGAGCTCCATGTGCCCCTGGCCGAGTGCCATTAACAT
Source organism: Capromys pilorides (assembly GCA_004027915.1). Lineage (NCBI taxonomy): Eukaryota > Metazoa > Chordata > Mammalia > Rodentia > Capromyidae > Capromys > Capromys pilorides. The sequence goes on from PVKN010020320.1 coordinate 11,142, forward strand.
GATTAACCATCTACTCTCCGTGCACCAAACGCCATTTGGCACTTTCCTCCCCTAGGAGCTCACAGTATCCCTGTTGTATTACTGAAGAATAAATTACCATAGATTGGAGGCTTACAACACATTTTTATGTCACAATTCCTGTGGGTCAGCAGCCCAAGTACGGTGTAGTTTGGCCCACTGCTGGGGGAAAGGGTGGTCTCATAACTTTGTATGAATGCTTAATAATCAATTTTTCTACTGGAGAATAGTGATTTTCAAGCATTGAGGATATCTTTGCACATTTGCTTATGTATTTGCTTAGGACAAATTGGAATGGTTAATTCCAAGGTAAATGGATTTTTAAGGCTTTTGTTACATTGCCAAGTGGTCCCTAAATGAGTGTTATGAATTTACACTCCCACTAACACTGAATGAGAGAACTTATTTGACATTTTTAATATTCTTAAACATTTGCTAATTTTATAAATAAAACCTTGCATTGTAACTTTAGTTTGAATTCTTCAATAAACATTAGCAAGTCTACAGCAAAAGTTAATTTTCCAAACCACTTAGTGTTTGAAAATAATAAAGGCGATCATTCCTGCTTAGAAAAATTTGAATCTTCGTTCTCAGCTCAAAAAGTTACAATAAAATATCCCCACTACAATATTAATACTAATACAATAAAATATTACCACTACTAAGCCATCACATTAATATTTAACAGGAGAAATCAGGATCTCAGCTTCAGTTTCTCCTGAGCATTCGCAGAACCAACAGTGCTTAAGGTGATGAAAGTGAGGGGAGTTTACCAGCGGCACCAACGCTCAATAACAATTAACAATTACAAAATAAATTCAAATACTTTTAATTCTTTCTCCAGGTACCTTTTCTCCACACATTTTTATTCCCACCACTTATAGCACATCTTAGTAGATTATACTTAAAATTATACTAAATTAGTGTTTTCTCAATATCTTTGAAAATACTTCCACATGTAACTTTCATGTCAACTAGTTGCACATTTTAGTTCTTCAGTTACTTTGAATTTGTCTTTGACCCTTTGAATAGCTGTTACTTATTTCAAGTTGTTGCTGGATAGCCTACTGCGCATGCACTCTAATTTAATCTGTCCTAGCCGTGAGTAATACCTGCTGACTAATCAAGACTCAAAGCAAAAATTAAAATCACTTGCCTTGGTTTTTTTCAGTATAATAATCGATGCTTTTCCCAATGTCCCCAATTCTGTCAGCAATTGTTCTTGCTGAAAAACAAATGTTCTTAAATAAAGTCGTTTTCTTAGGACACATTGCTTCAGCTACAACATTTAACACATTTAATTAACTCACAACTATACATTTAACTCACAGGCAGCAAATAGTTTTTCTTATTTGCCTAACAAATGAAAACTAGTTTTGTCACAGCCTTGTTTGTATGTTTAATTTTTGTGAAAAAAAATCTGCCATAATAAGATACTTCATCTTAATTTTTAAAAATATTTCTGGCCTTTGCATTCTTGTGACTTGGAAGAGAGAACTTAAAATGTCATGAAATTCGTAGTCTAACAGTGTCACCATAGATGGTGTTATTTCAACTCAGTTATAGTCATTTCATAATAAAACAAAGCTTTAATAGCTAGTTGACAGCAAATAATCCATTTCCCACTATTCCTTAAGCACACACTTTTCAATATCCCTTTTTATCTTTGTCATGATGACTACACACAAGCAATAAAAATAATTTTTAGATGTCAATGTATGGTGAAACTTGTGGCACTTGACACATTATTGTGTTATAAGTGTTAGTAATAGTGTACTGCATGTAACAACTGAGCAATATTGCCAAGTCATGACAGTATGCAAGCTCTGCAAACTGCCCAGTCTCTCATTTTAGCGTGAAGGCACAGAGAGTGCATAAAATTATGTAGTGATGGTGTGTGGTTGATTGATTGTGTCAACTTGAGAAGTTTAAAAGCTTGACTAAATCAGCTCAGAAACTCTATACCCTAGGGTGTACAGAACCTGCCCTAGGGTGGCTATCAGCACCCTAGGTATACAGGACTCACTACAGGGCAGCTCATCATTGGGATGGTGTAAAAGGAAAATGAGGAAGGATAGACTGGTTTCTGTTCTTTAAAGCAACTCTAGTCTTCACCTTCAACTTGGACTTCATCTCCTAGCTTCTTGCACAGACTCTTTGACTTCTGCCTTGGATCCTTCAACCTTCTGGCATAGATTCTTTGGCTTTCTGTCACAAGCCCATCACCCTCCTGGTAAGGACTTGCATGGAACACTGCAGTGAGCTCCAGACCTTGGAGTGGAATCTTCAGTCCCAGTGTGCAAATGCCCTCTACACAGCTCCTCACCCGACTCTGTGCTGACCATCATAAGCCAATCCTGTAATTTCTTATACATTTGTATATCCTGTGTTATATCTGTTTCTCTAGTAACACCCTGACCGATGCAAAAGTCTTTTGCATAAAACCATAGTTATGGTCACTGTATGAAATTTCATATAATTTTTGCTAAATATTCTTCTTTTGAGGAAGGAATAGTAGTGAGATTGACCAGACATGGTCAGCTGTTAAACTGGTCCTTAAAGGGCACAACCGGAAGTTCTCCTACTGTCTGAGAAAACTCAAATTTGATTGGCAGCTCTTGTAACTTGCCATTGGAAAAGCATTAGTAATATTCCCCAACAAAATAAGATACGAAGATTCAATCCAGAGCCCAGGCCTGGTGTGTAAGTGAGATGACCCAGGGCCCAATGGATCCTTATTCAACCCAGACCCCAGGCCCAGAGTGTGAGATGGCCTGGGGTCCACCAGACCCTCATTCAACCCAGAGCCCAGGCCTGGTGTGTTCAGTGTGGAATCCTGTGGCAGAACTCCCAGCATTCTGCAAAGTGCTATACAAAGTTAAGACCCACCCAGCTGATCCAGCAACAGAACATCTTGCCAGAGTGGCACAGCAGGTTCACCTCCAAGGGCTGCAGCAGGAAGAAGTGGAGCGCAGTGGCCAGACCCATGTCATACCCACCTGGATGAGTTTGAACTTCATAGATCTGGACCTGGTGCTCAGGTAAGAATTCTACCAAAGCTCTATACCAAAGGTCAGAAGACAGATCTATACAAAATGACAAAGAGAAGGAGCAAAATGCATTATCAGGCCCCAAGCCGACCCAGAACAAATACAGGAGACAATAGCATAGAAGAAATTGGAAATCACACACCTGAAATCTCTAAGATAATAGTGTCTGAAGTAAAGAGACAGATGCAGAAAGCTATAGAGGAAACCACATCACAAATAATTTCTGAAGTACAAAAAGAAATGATAACTGTAATGAAAGAAGTACTACATGCTCCTAAAGAAGACACAGATAAAAAATAGAGGAGAAGAGAAAAATGACAGAATTCATGAGTGAGCAATATAGGAAAGAAATAGAATTCATGAAGCAGATTCAAAGTGCTATACAGAAACTTAAAACCTCACTCACAAGCTGGCAAAACCATTTCAATGAAAGTGAAAATAGACTTTCAGATCTTGAAGACACCATTGCAGCTAGTGAAAAGGTAAGAAAAAAAACTCTTAACTAGGATGCAGGAAAAAATAATTCAACATCTGCAAGATGATGCAAAGATGAGCAATCTGAGACTAATAGGTATCAATGAGAAGGAACGGGTCAATACAAATGATATAAAAAGAATATGGGCAGAAGTAATAGCAGAAAACTTCCCAAATATAGGGAATCAATTTGACATTCAAATAACTGAAGCATATAGAACTCCAAATAACATCAACCCAATTAAAACCACACCCAGACATATAATAAGATCACAGAAATTCAGCACAGGAACAGTATACTAAAAGCTGCTAGAGAAAAGAAACAGATCACATTTAAAGGAAAACCCATCAGAATAACAGCAGATTTCTCTTGACAAACCATCAAGTCAAGAAGAGCATAGAGCAGAGTACTACAAGTCTTGCAAGAAAACAAATCCCAACCCAGAGTAATATACCCTGCAAAACTCTCTTTCAAGTATAATGGAGAAGTGAAATATTTGCATGACGAACAACTAAAGAATTTCATGATGACAAATTCCACCCTATACAGATTACTAAAAGATATTCTAGAGAGGGATCAAAACGACCACTACTCCATGAAGGAGAATGGAAAGAATCCACCAAATAAGGCAAACAGTAAACACAGGAGAAAAAGAGGTATACAAAAAGCAGTTTTTCAGTTATTCTTTGGTGTATAGCAGCAAAATGTTTCTATCAGCATACTCTGCAAATGTACTTCTCCTGCACCCTATGCATCATGATTCTGTCCAAATCTACAGGATGGATACCAAGGAAATAGCAGTAGCTCAGTCCCACAAGAGACACCTGGCCACCCATAAGCATCATGGACACTGTCTATGTCCACAACATGCTAGAACTTTGTGCAATATCCTATCCCCAAACTATTAGAACTATTAGAAGTGCTGGTCATATATTTGCCATTCCAGTACTTATGTTTATTCTTAGTAATTCTTTACTATCATGAAAACTTTCTCTTAGTTGAATTGTTTTGAATTATTTAATCTTGAATTAATATTTAATTAATTTTTCTGAAAATAGTTTAATGTTAATTTTCATCTTAAGATTTATACTTTATCTTTGACTTACAATTTACTTGTAAAACATGACATAATATTTTATCCTATTAGAAACTTTAAAAAGTATATTTCCATTTTCCATTGACTTTATATTACTTCATCCTTGTCTTTTGTACACAAATAGGTCTTTTTTTCTCTCTTTCAGTCCTTTGAATTAATTAGTCTAGTTTCTTACACACTTACTTTTTTTTCTAATGTG
>PVKN010020321.1:0-15979 GCA_004027915.1 Capromys pilorides
TCTTGTGCTCAGTCACTCTGACGCGGGCCCATTGTGCCCTAGGGTGGAACCAATCATACCCCAGGATGGGCCCCTGATCCCGCTCTAGGGAGGAGCCAATCATATCCTAGGCAGGCCCAGATCATGCTCCAGGGAGGAACCAATTGTAACACATAATCCTAGTGGATCATGACTCATGTCTCAAACTCTAGAAGTCCCCACCCCAAGATTGCATGAGGCTTTGGGGGGACAACTAGACATAAACCATAACAAGGACACACAACTGGTGTCTGATAGGTTTTCCATGGTATCACAGCAGAGACACAGGCAGAAGGACAAAGGGAAAGGGGTTTTATTATCTTGGAGGACACAGATAGAATCTTGGGAAGGTAAGGAATTCTCTGAATTGGAACAAAGGGAGGCTGAGGCTTTTATGGCCTTTTGTCAGGGATGGAATTTGAAGGGAATATTTGGATATACCTGAGGAGCTGTTTGGGGTCTATTCTGAGGAAGCGAGAAAGGTGAAAGGAAATTGCACCCTGGGCTGAGTTGGAGAAAAAGCGGGGAGGTGGTCTCTGGGAAGATAAACTGTTGTTTCAAGGGCTTCAGCCATATTAGATGATCACCATAGTAATTCAGCAATTCTTACTAGGGCCAGAATCTACCAGTGTCCACTGGAAAACCTAGTGCAAAACTGCTTGGTTGTACAGGAGTCATGCTGCTGAGCAAAGCTGTTGCGCTGTACTGAGCACGAGAGTAAAGGGGGTGGGGGAGGTGAGGTTTTTTCCATTCTTTAGAGAGTGAGCACTATGGCAAACACCAAACGCAGCCACAGATGGAGCTTCCCTCTCTACCCTGTTTGCACATTCGTCTTACCCTATCTGAATACAGCCCTATAGGCTGAGAGTTCACTATGCCCACATCTCTGTAAAGACTGGCAGCATGACAAGAGGCAGCACAGCTTAGGGAAGTCCTCCCTCTCTTAGTCTTCCCAAGTGTGGCTGCGTTGGACAGAAGGCTTCCCCTAGGGGTAATGTTCCTTTGTTATCAGCTTCTTGAAAGGACCATACACAGGGCTCCATTTATCTCTATAACTCTCAGGATGCTAGTAAATATTCAAATGAAATATACATATATACATATTGATGTGTCATTAGCAGCAACACAGTACTACAGAGGGTCCCATAACAGATCAGTACTATCTATTCATGTTACAAGGAAGCTCTTCCTTTTCCAGATGAGAAGTTCTTGGCTCATATGAATAATAACTTGAAGGGCAAGGTAATTCAACACATTGTTCCCCTGGCCAATTTCAGTTCTTCTAATCATTTAAGGTTTCACATTTTTAAAATAATACAAATAACCAATCTAGGGAATACAATAATAAGATTGGCCAAGGCTCATGAATCCCTAAAAATGTTCTCATGAAGTCACTGTAGAAACCCAATGTTGTGTGTCTAAGTGGGCTCCTGGGTGAAAACAGTGCCCTCCTAGGTGTAACTTGAAGCATGAATGGAGTTACAGCGTGGAATTAAGAGAGACAGGCATCAAGAAATAGCTAGTTCCTGTCCACTGATTCCTGGCTTCCAAGTGTCCGCAAGCTGAAGACAGTGGCTCGGGCCTGTGATCACAGCTACATGGGAGAGGGAGGTGGGAGAATTGTAAGTTCAAGGTCAGCCTGCACAGCATAATGAGATCTTGTCTCAAAATAAAACTCTTCTAGGTGCACTGCAATCTGGCTTCTAAACACCATCCACTCCAATAAGACTCGTTCAACTAAGGTCACTTACCACTTCCTTATAGGCACACTTAATGCCCTGAAAATAGATCTTATTTCCCATAACTGCTCTGCGGGCTTTGCCCTTCCCTCTTACCTTGATGCCACTTTGGGCCATGTGTCTAAAATATGTCCCCTTTCCAGACACAGTCCTTCCATTCTCTTTTCCAGTTGTAAAGATGGTGTTGCCAAAATTCTCAGAGGCTGCCAAGAGATAAAGATGGGGGAGGGTGTGGGGGGGGTGACTCCTGATCACAATATGTAAACTGTCAGTAACTCAGCATGTGTTCAATGTGACCCTCCCACACTCAGTTCTACTTGGTATCTAAGAAGATATCCCTCCGGTCTACTGTCAGAGTGGAAGTGGAAAGTCTTCTTGCACAGATGAGAGAATGATTTGGGAGTCCAAGTTTTTTTAAGACTTTGGACTAATTCTCCTTATTTGACATCCTCCTTTACCTCTAGTGACAGAGTTGCTTCTAATTCCTGAGGTTTTGTGGGGGCAATCTCTAGTCCAAATCAGCTCCCTGCTTAGTTTTTACAACTATTTAAAATTAAAATTGTAACCATCCCTGGTCCCACATGCCATGCTGTCCCCACTCAGGGCATGCTGAGCCAGAGACTGAGTCTGGGAATGGTGGTGCATGCTTGTAATCCCAGCCTGGGGGGGATCACTATGAGTCTGAGCTGTGTAGTGAGACCCTGTACCAAATATATAAATGGAAAAAAATTAAATTAAGTTACAATTCTATTTTCTCCAGCCTACTAAATTAAGTTTCACTCTTTCATCTACTATCTAACTGGTTTCTAAAAAAACAAAACCTTTTCTATTGTTTTCTCCCCTCCTGTTCTTTTTGTTCTTACACCTTATGTCTTCATAACAATTCTACTGTCAATTCTTTTGACAGTTTGGCAGGGAATAGATATGATGCATGAGTTTAATTTTGCTTTTTTAAATGACAGTCCCTGGCCTTTTAATTACATCCCATGTTATCGTTTCTTGTTAACACTACTTGTAATTTGTACTTCCCAAATGTATTACGTTCTCTTCAGCTCCATTTCTCCTTCTTTCCCTCTCCCCCTCCTCTCCTTCTCTCTCTCTGTCTCTCTGTCTCTCTGTCTCTCTCTGTCTCTCTCTGTCTCTCTCTCTCTCTCTCTCTCTCTCTCTCTCTCTCTCTCTCTCTCTCTCTCTCTCTCTCTCTCTCTCTTGCTCTCTCACTCTCTCTCTGTCTCTCCTGTGTCAACTTGATTCCCTTTGTGATTGGTTTGGGAACTCCCCAGGGAACTAATGAAGCACACTTCTAAATGCACCTGCCTGCAAAGGTCATGGGGATGTGACCTGGGGTTCTGTATCTGGCCCCTCGTCCTGTGCTCTCTGGCACTTTGCCCCTCCTCTGTTTCCCAGCCACAGGCACTAAGCAACTATGCTCTGCCGTGCTCTTCCACCATGATGGTTCTCCCTGGGAGCCAGCCAGTCATGAATGGAATCCTCAGTCAATTAATCCCTTGAGTCAATTAAAATTCTTCTCTTTAAATCGTGCCCCAGCAACTAGAAAGCTGATCTCTCTCTCCCTTCCTCCCTCCCCCTCCCTCTCTCTCACCTCCCCTCTCTCTTCCCCCTTCTCATTTTATATGCTACTCTATCTGTCAGGCTTGTTCTTATTAGCCCTTGCCCATCTCCGCCCAAGGAACTCTTGCTCACATCTTACCTGGTGAGCTCATCTCCACCCAACACGTCAGTCCTGCTCCCTCAACCCCTTCCTGCCACAGCACACATCTTCCTGGATAATAAGTGCTTATTTATTTTTCAGTCTTACCTGCTGGATGGTAATGACACTTACAGATCTCTCACAAAGTCTCTTTCCTCCAGGGATGCCTCTGGCAAAAGGAGAGAGGTTTTCACTAAGTGGGAAACTAGAGACTGCATGAGATGCCCTCCTAAGGCAACATCCCAGACCAAGGGAAGACTTCAGTTGAAGCCATAAGAAATTATTATTATTATTATTATTATTATTATTATTATTATTATTATTGTCACTATTATAAAAATCTTTTCCTAGATTAGTCCTTAAAACTTAGAGCATGTGTTAACTGCCCTAGAAATTATGCATACTATTTTGTATAGCCAAAGCACTTTAACAGTTATCAACTAATTTTGATAGTTTGACATCATTAGTCAGTTAATTAAATTTGAAACTGAGCCTCCAGAGGAGAAAGAGACCAATTTGGAAAGATTACCCCAGGCAGATGTCCATGGGCTCAGCTCCTCTTTTTTTCATCTTCCTTTTTAAAAAAAAAAAAAACAATAATAATAACAGACTCTGGGATGGAAATGGGCCAGCAGGGATCCCACAGCCGCCTCCTCCTCGTCCTCCTCGTCCTCCTCGTCCTCCTCCTCCTCCTCCTCCTCCTCCTCCTCCTCCTCCCCCAGCAGTCCAAGCACCACACTGTCTTATCTTGGGCTTCTACAACAACCTGGAGAGAGACCTCCAAGATGTCCTAGTCATCAGAACCACAACATTCTCACTTTCAGTCAGACAGAAGAGACTGCTCCGACCTCCAGCATACATGAAATGCCACACTCTTCTGGCCCTTCATCTTGGGACCAAGAAGAAGGGGGAAAATGGCTACAGCTATAAAGCTGCTCAAGTTTTGCAGTATTTAAAATATACTTTGGAAATCCTAGGTGGGACCTCTGGGAGGGAGGGGGTTGGAACACTCACATATTCAACAGATGTTTTTATATAAAGAACCTCAGAGGGCTGGGTCTCTCTTTCCATGCTGTGAAGACAGAGAAGACAGCAGTCTATAATGAGAAGAGATCCTTCACCCAAAATCAACTGTGCAAGAACCCTGGTCTTAGGTTACTCTGCTTTCAAAACTGTGAGACACAAATTTCTGATGTTTCTTCTATTTAGCAGGCATGGAGGAGCTCCTGTCTATTGCTACGTGTTCCCCAGCAGATGCATGAAGTAGAAATGTTTATGCCTTCTGTCTGTCTGACCACAGTGGCCAAAACTGAATAGAAGAACGGAGAGGCAAACATGGAGAAGAATTTTGCAGTTTGGGAATAATTTTGCAAACAGTAAACAACCTGGCTTATCCAAAGAAAAACCTAGAATTTGAGTTTACATGAGAAGTGTTGGAAATTTTTCCCAACCACCTGGTTGATTACATCTTTAGGAGATTAAAGCTAAAAGCAAATCAGTAAACCAGTAAAGTGTACATAAATCTCTGTTGTTTATAAGTCACCCTGTGAAGATCCTGACTAAGGCAGCGGTGGTACGCAGGGTAGTGGGGCAGATGAAAACCACAAGGTGGGAGAAGGCCCGAGAATTTCTCCTTGGGGAGCCAATACTCTCCAGATACAGCACAACTGGGAACTTAAACATATTTTCTTCCATGATGAGAAACATTTGACCTGAATTTGTGGGTTTGTGGAATTATACATTTCTCAGTGGAAACACACACACACACACACACACACACACACACACACACACACACACACACGTAGTATGCGTTGCAGCCGCAGACGTGCACTGAAATGCTGGAAGAATGGTCAGCCCCAGGAGCAATCCACGCAGCCCCCTTTTGCTTCTATTATATTCCACTAAGGAACTACCCCACCCCAAACTGCTCTTTCCACATGTGCCCGTAGCGAAACAGGCAGGGTACAAGTACATCAGGATGAGCAGTTTTCCTGGAAGCAGGTCAACTTGGAAGCATTCTCACTGCAGATCACTCATGATGGAACTTTACCATGTGTTATGGTTTGTGTCTAGGTGTCCCCCTAAAGCCTCATGCAGTCTTGGAGTGGCTTCTGGAATTTGTGATTGATTATTGTGAAAATGGGTGATATGCATTTCAATGTAAAGGAGAAAGAGTAGTTAGCTGCTTGAGCTGCGGCTAGCTCCCTCTCTGATCTCTTGCTCTTGCCGGCCACCATGAAAGGTTGCCCTCTGCCCTGTGCCACTCTGCCTTGGAGCCAGAATATGGACTGAAACCTCCAGGAACTGCTACCTAAACGAACCTTTCCTTCCTTCATTTTGAATGCCAGGTATTTGTCCCAGCAAAGAGAGAAGAGTAACTGAGACACCATGGCACTGTTATTACAATATGCCACCCAATCTTCATAAGTATTGTTTGGTTATATTTTCCTGTATGTTCATTGTGTTCAACTTCAGCCTTATGAAATAGGCATTTTATTCTCCATTATTTTAAGGAATTAGGCTCCTAGAGTGAAAATAATGTTTGCAGGGTCACAAAGCTAGCTGGTGGCAGGGTTGAGATTCTAATCCTGATTGCTTATTGACAGTTAGACAGAGCAAACCCCAGTCACTCTGCACTTGCTGGGACGCTCCTGCCTGTAAGAAAAACAAACCCCAGCTGACGGTCCAAAAAAGGGCTTTATTGACTCAGAGCCTCAGTGGCCAAGGACCAAGACTCTCTTCTTTCTCCTTTACTAAGATCCTTGCTGTGCCAAGGTGTGAGAACAGCTCCAGGCCGCCTCGCCTGTGGGAAGCAAAAGTCTAGAGGCAGAAAAGGGGTCATTTCTGCAATGTGTCCTCTTTTCAAAACAGAGGCAATTTCTCTTTATGTTTCATCAATCAAATTTCATCCCATGAGCTCACCTCAACAATCACTTGGCAGGTTTTGAGTAGCTTAGTCCAATCAAGCTTCGGTGCCCCCAGAGCTGTCAAATGGCCCCACTCCTGCTGAAGAATATCGATTTCCGGAAGACAAGAAACAAAATTCATCTACAAAAAAGAAGGGATAAATACTGTCATGACCCAACAATGAATCTCACTCCGAGCCATATGGCAGACCATTTCTTTTTTTTAACATTTTGCTATCAAATAATAAAACAATGTATCTGATAATTATGTAACTATAATGGATGCAAAAGCTTAGTGGAATATGAAAACCATCAAAATTCAATGTACGAGGGACATAAAGCTACAGAGGCAACTCCACTGACCAAGGGTGAAGAGAACTGAGTTCTGAATTCCCCCCTACCACTAAACAGAGGTGATTTCAACCTGCCGGATTTTGATTTCTTCTCTGTTTTTTCATCCAATAACAATGCCTGTCTCAGAAAAATTTTAAAATATTAAGTGACTTACTAAATACTTATTGCCCTGAAATTGAAGTTATTGTTCAACTGAGTAACTGAGAGATATGTGGCTTTGACAGCAATTCTAGCGTTCCATCTTCCTGGGTGCTCCCCAGCCTCGCCCTTCCCAGTTCTCAGAGGACCTGGGACCTGTGTTGTTGCAGATCCTCTCCTCTTGGATCCTGGTCCTAGACCAGGACTAGGACTAGGGCTCCGGGTTGACTACTGTCAGTCAATATCTGAGAGACTCTTTAGAATGCACTAGAAGGAACACATATGAACCCGTGATCTGTCTTTGTTTCTAAAGGAGGCGAAATAAGAGCGAGGATACCAAGGATCAGTCAGAGAGACCACGTACCCTCCAGAAGAAGCAAAGGCCCATAGGGCATGGAAAGAGGGCTAACAATGGCCTCTTCTGTTCCTTCACACTGTAAGGGCTGTAATGGTTTTGGTTTTTGTTTGTTTGTTTTTTGTTTTGGTGGGACAGGGGTTCGAACTCCTGATCCTACACTTGCAGGCAGGCACTTGTGCCATGGAGCTATTACCCCTAAAGGCTGTAATCTTTAAGTATCTTCACTCTCTGCATTCCTGGTTACCTCTCTCCATTAGCCCCCTGCTCCGACTCTGATCACACCCCTTAGACTGAGATTCATTTCACGGCTCTGACCTGGTTCTGCTTCCCTTACTCGCAGTCTCGGAGTTGTACTTCACGGCTCACTGCCCACATCTCTTGACTTTTTTCTTATTTACTACAATAGTTCTTGTGATTGCTTCACCTTCTTTCCTGTAACACAGGAAGCCCTGGCTACTTGCCCGTGAAAGAGCATGTCATAAAACCACATGACCTCAAAGACATGAAGATCACCTAACCAGGCATGGCGGCGCACTCCCGTGATCGCAGTCCTTAGACCCTTAGCACCAGTACCCCCCAAAAGCTTATTAGAAAGGCCAAATCTCATAGCAGCCCTACACTGAATGGCAAGTCGAGCAAAATCCCCGGGGGACTTACATGCATATCAAAGTGTGAGAACAGCTAAGCGAGACTTACCCCCTCCTTTCACAGAGAAGTTAAGCGACTTTTCGACAATCCCACAGCAAACGAGTGATTAAACTGCGCCTGGTCACAGGTCTCTTAACATGAGTAAATGGTATCTAAGAGGTAAAGGGATACAGCTTTGGTAATTAAGAGACCTGCATAACTTACCTTCACGTCCATATATGGTGGTAGACATTGTCACAAAGGAATGCCAGTAGTTGGCTTTCAAATTCACTGCTTATGCCCATTTGTACCTATTATTATGATAACATAGCTTCGTCTTTTTCTGCAGGCGTCTTCTCTTTCATTTCTTGATTTATAATTATCTCACTAGGGCCTCCAAGCAAAGAAGCAAATACAAGGTGTTGTTAATGTCTTTCTACTGATCTTTACCTTGCACGTCTTCCTGTTGGCACTCCCTCAGCTGATGATCAACTTGTCTGTGTCTGCTAATATTTTATTTGGAATCTCTATACCTATGTCTATAAATAAATGAATAAATAAATAAATAAAGCTTAAGCTTTATTTCAGATATAGACTACAAACATGAGATTAAAATTATGGTTCCTTCATAAAGTGAACTGAGAAGTTTGAGAATTGATTTCAGAACCTGTGGATTTCTGAAGTAAGAAACAGGGTGGGCTCTAATTAATCTTTATTTTGAATACTTTTACAACATTAGCCTATCTGCAGAATCATAATGTCCTAAAAATCAAAAACAGGATAATGTTTCCTTATGCATTTAGTATAGGGTCCTCAGGATCTCACTACACAGATTAGACTCTTAATGATCCTCCTGTTTTCAGCTTTCCAAGGCTGGGGTTACAGGTGCATGCCACCATGCCTAGTCTCATTCACTGTCTCAGCATGTCCCAGGGTTGGGGCTGGTACAGCACACCAGTTATGGAATCCTAGTCCTTGTACCTACCTAAGTACTCACTTCTGTCCACTGAGCTATCTGGCCAGTCTCCCAGCAATGCTTCCTTAGACAAAATATATCACCAGGTTTGCACCTTGGAGATTTCTGCTACCATGTGAGCAGATTAGGGGAAAGAAAGAAGATTGAAAAGTGCAATGCACTCTTCAGATGCCACTCTATACCATACTACCTCACCCCGAAGCACACAGTTCCTTCCATGTGTAAAGCTGTGCATTTTCCTACTGCTTCTGTCCCCAAGTCCTCCCTCAGCACTTTCCAGTTCCTTTATCTTTTACCAAATCAACAAGGAAACTTCATCTGAGAGTCATAGAATCCCCTGAAGTGTGTTCTTGGGATTTTCCATTTCTGTCCCCTAAAAGTAAGGCAAGGGGACATAGATAGTCCACAGTCACACTCGGTCATCTGACAAGGCATGCTTGGGAACCTCTGAGCCATCCTGCAAGCCTCCTCTATCTGGAAAGACATGGTCATGATTCCTGCTCCTGAAGCATAGGACAAGAGGAAGAACTGATTCCATCACTTATTAGTAAGTATCTCTGCTGTCCTTGTCCTCACACACTATCTTTTCCATTTTAAAATTGATCCTTAACCTCAGGAACAGACCACATTTGCAAGTTCCTGGGTAAACAACAACAACTTTATCACTACTACTCTTGCCCCTCATTTTGCTTTGTAAAAATCTTTGTGATTGGAAGCAGCTAATGAGCACACAGGAAGTCTAGAGAATCTTAAAAATTATTCCTCAAAGACAAACATTTCTCTACACTGATTAATAGGTCAAATAGATAATTGCCTCTAATGTAGCCTGAAGACAATAAAATCAATAAGTCTGCCTAAGCCACGCTTTACTCTCTCCCTGATATGAAATTCTGCTCATCCACTTAAAGATTTCTCCACGTCTCACTGTGTTTCAGGGAAGGAGCAAATATAGACAATGCATTTGAATCCATATATTCCACGTTTGCCCAGGACTAACCTTGCTAGGAATTTCTCACAGATGTCCAGGAGAATAGAGGGAGATCCAGGTGGGGACTAGAGGCTTGGAGGTAGGTGATAAGGAAGAACAAAGGGGAACATCTCCCATAGAGAGGAGAATCTCAGACTGGAAATGATTCCCATCCCAATGCAATGCTCTACAATATCAAGGAAGATGCAAAGCTTGCAATGACCACAGTTGTGATTCTCAGTCTCCACCAGTTTCAAGATATTCTTTCTTTTGATGAGGAGTCTCTTCTGATCCAACATTTGTTAGAAAATGAGAATGGAAGATATAGAGAAGAAAAAGAAAATCAGAAAGTAACATCCACCATGGCAACCTGAAAACATAACAATTTTTTCATGCGCATTTCAGCATTATACAAATTACTCCAGAGTCATAAACAGCATATCCACATATTTCCTACATGTGGATCCCTGGAGAAATCTCTCTAATATGCCAAACCCAGAAGAATAACAAAACAAATTTGAAAATTACCATAGGACAGGAAATACAGGAATAGCAATGCAGTTGTCTGAGAACACAGTTCTTAGTTCACGTTTCATACACTGAGTCAAAACTCAGAGAAGCTCAATCTATGAACAAGCTGGGAGACTGAACTTCCTAGAGGATTTGTTTATTCATATTTTTATTCATTCAAAAATTATTAAGGAATTTCTACTATAGGTCAATAACTGCCACCCAAAAATTAACAAAAACTTTTCTGAAATGGCAAAGTCTTGAGACAGAAATAAGTGATGACATCCAACTTATAAATTTGGTAAGGAAAGCAGCACATGCTTCTATGTGTGTTTATGTGTTGAGAAATAATATGATGTTCATAGAGAAGAAAAGAAATGTTTTGATGTAAAAGAATAAATAGTTATGCAAAATGCCAGGAGGCAAACTTGGAGAAGCAGGCATAGTGTCTTGGTCCATTATATGAGGTGGTACTGAATATCCCAGGTAACTATGAAGAGAAGAGATTAGTTATCTCATGACTCTGAAGTCTAGGCAGTCCAAGAGCATGGCTCTGGCATCTTGTGAGGCCTTGTTTTTTGCTACATGACAGAGGCCATTATGCTATGAGACAGAGATGAAGAAGCTAAAAACAGCATGTTCCTACAGCAAAGCCACTCCCACAATAACACATTAATCTGAGAATGGATTGATGAGTTCATAAAAACAGAGCCCTCAAGATCCAATCACATCCCAAAGGTTTCAAATACCACTAATATATGAGTTAGGAGACACACATGAATTCTAAGGGACAATAATTCAAACCAGAGCACAAGGTCACTCATGAAAAGACCTTATGCCATATCAGTGTGCATGCACTTTGCCCTGTAAATAAAAACGGGAAGCCATGGGAAAATGCAATCCCAAGCATGCCATGGTCAAACCTGATGGTGAAGACGCAAACTCCTGCTGGCTCTGTGGAGCATGAATGGAAGCAGGTCAAGAATGGAGACAGAGAAAATGATGAGAAGGCCACTGTTGTTAGGAGAGTGGTGGTGGAGACCAAAGCTGAAGGAGGAGTTGTGGGGATTAGGACAAGACAACCAGGTGGGACAGTGCTGGGACAGAAGGCTGGAGTGACAGAGTAAATTCCAGGACACAGTAAGGATAGCACATTTCAACAGATCCACTATCAGACTGTGATAAAACACACTCACACACATGCACACACACACACACACACTTGAGGATATTGGCATAAAATGAGAAATTGCTACTAAGAAAAAACCTAAATGCCTCTCTACTTTCACTTGTTCCATGTTCACTTTAAAATCACTAACTTTCAGGGTCACACATCTGAGCAATGAGTACATTATCAGTTTCCTACTCACTTTGTTGTAGATGGTACCTCTTGGTGTTGGTTAAAATGATTGCCTGGATTATTTTGCAGGGATCCAAATCCTTTTTTTGAGAACACTCATTCTTCAGTTGGATCTTCTAATGTATGAACAATATCTGAAAAAATTATACTACTGAGTTACTGTGATAAAAACAGCAAGATGCTGGCAGCAAAACAGACCTGAGGATCAATGCAAGTGATTAGAAAATGAAAAACAGCTACAGACACAGTCAGCCACCTTATCTTTGACAAAGCGACCAAACATTTTCACTAGAAGAAATCTAGCCTCTTTAATAAATGGTGCTGGAAAAACAGGCTTTCTATGTGCTAAAGACTAAAATTAGACCCATGGCTATCACCACGCACTAAACTAAAATCAAAATAGATCAAAGAACTAAATATTAAAATACAAACATTAAATTTGCTGGAAGAGATAATAGGTAGATCCCTTGAAGACATAGGAGTAGGCAAAGCCTTGGTGAGCAAAGCCCCAACTGCACAGGAAATATCACAGAAAAAAAACCTAGGTTCTCATCTTATTAAAAAAGATTTTGCCATACAAAAGCAATCAATAATAGAGTGAAAAGACAAACCACACAGTGGGAAATAATCTTAGCCAGTTATTTCTCAGACAAAGGACTAATATCTAGAATATATGAAGAACTGAAAAAACAAATCATATTCCCCCAAATTTAAAGACCCCCTTCAAAAACTGACATCTGAAAAAATAGACACTTCTCAGATGAAGTACAAGCAGCAAATAAATATATTCAAGAGATGCAAATTAAGACAACCCTAAGATTCCATCTCACTTCAGAAAGAATGGTTATTATCAAGAAATCAACCAGCATCAAATGGTGGCAGGGATGTGGGGAAAAAAGGAATGTTTTTCCAATGTTAGTGGGAGTGCAGACTGGGGCAACCACTGTGGAAATCAACGTGGAGATGCCTTAAAAATTAGGAATAGAAGTCCCATTTGACCCAGCTATTCCCCTTCTTGGTATCCTCCCCAAAGAATGAAAAGCATCATACTACAGTAATATATACACATCCATGTTTATAGCAGCAGTTTATAAGAGATAAGCCTTGGAAGCAACTCAAACACCCACCAACTAATGAATGGATAAAGAAGATATGGGCATTTTTACCTGATGGAGTACTACTCAGCCATAAAGAAGGATAAAATTGAGACACTTACAGTTATATGGATCGACATTGAGACCATACTCTTAAGTGAAATAAATCAGACACATATGTGACTATTGCATTATCTCTCTGGTGTGAGAACTGAAGGTGTAAATAAAAAACAAAGTGTGTAATAGAATTGTAGGAAGAAATTGTTCAAAAGATAAGAAAAATTGGTGAGAAGTAGAGGGAGGAATGAAAAAAAAAGAAAAAACATGAGAAAAGAAGAATATGGAAACAGCACTTTATAAATAAGAAGGGGAAAAAGTGTTCAAGGGAGAGGAGGGGCATGGAGAAAAAAAAGAACCAAAATAAGTCATGTACAGGAACAAATTACCTATAATGAGTGTGATTATTATGTTTATGTAAATTGTGCCAGTAAAAAAATTGTTAAAAGTTTGGCATCTCTGCCTTTGTCTTGTGCCTGTCCCCTTTGTGGCTTTAACCCTTGAGTCAGAATCTGCTCAGTTCTGCTTGTAGACACACTGGCCTTTCAAAAAGCTTTTTGCCTTGGCCTATTCGCCACTGGAGCTGGTGTGTGTTATGTTTGCACCACCATTGTGATTTCTCTGCAACTTAAGCACTGAAACCCTTCAGACCAATTTAAAAAAATGTATTTATGCAGGTCAACAGCACCAGCAGGAAACATAACCCAGCACTTTCTGACTGAAACTGAGAACTCCTCAATAGGCTCCAATCCAGTAGCCTGGGTGCTGTCATGTTCCTAAGACACACACTGACTGCTCAGCACACCAAGCACTGGGCTGGGATGCTTCACGCAGGATGAGGGAGCTAGATCAGGAAACTGCAATAGCCTCTAGGACAAGTTGACCGTGGCCTCCCACAGGTCTGAATCCTACACAAGAAAAAAACATGTCTTGGAGTCATTCGCCTGGTCAGTGGAAATGACTGGCAGTTAGCT
This sequence comes from Capromys pilorides, assembly GCA_004027915.1. Classification (NCBI taxonomy): domain Eukaryota; kingdom Metazoa; phylum Chordata; class Mammalia; order Rodentia; family Capromyidae; genus Capromys; species Capromys pilorides. The sequence goes on from PVKN010020321.1 coordinate 13,790, forward strand.
CACCCCAAGAAATCAATAAAAATCTGTTGTTCTCTTTGTTCTGAGAGCAACAGTTTGGTCATTCTTTGTCTCTCAACAAGTTGCTGGCGCTCTTCACCTGAAATTGTGATTTGACTGAGGCCCCTAATAAAGAACAAAGCTTTGCTTAGGCAGAAGGTTGTGTGCTTGCAATATTTGACCCAGTCTCACTTCTACCATCTTTGGATCAAAGGATCCCATTGTCTGGCATCAGGAATGGAGTGGAAGAAGTAGTACTGAGAGCCGCATAAGGGACAAGGCCAATCTACATTTTATAATAGACTGAGAAGGGCTGAAAAGGAAATGTTCAGGCCTTCAAGTGTCTTACGTCATGATGAGTCAGAGACACCATAAGCCTTGCTGAAAGGAGCAAGTTTGCTGGAGAGCATGAGTTCAGTTTAGCCTCAACATAACATTAGGTGCCCCTTAAACATAAGGTTAAGGGGGACTGAATGGCACCTTGATGCACATCTGTAGCAAGCCATTCAACAGACACAAATTAGGCAAAATATTTGCAATTTGCAGGTCAAAACCAGCAAGGTGGGAACAATTTCAGTCGTGAAAGTGAGTTCAGTGTGACAGAGACAATATGTAGAATGAGAATAGAACTGAGGCTATGGTACACGATATACTAAAATATAAGAAAGAAGAAGAGAGAGGACATCTATCTGTGGGAAAACAAAAGAAGTTATAGACATCAGGGCAATGTGGCTGCTGCATGGATGCTTAGATGCTATAGATATTCAGTAACTAGCATCATGCACAGCAGAGGTGCAATAGAACATCAGCTCTTATGCACTTCTTTGGATGCGGTGGTTAAGAAATCACTGGTAACTTTATTGACCATTTTTATAGAGTGTGAAAATGAGAGGCCAAACTGAGATACTTGGGGGGAAATGGGAGGTAGAGAGGTAAAACTAAAAAGAAAATTCGCTCTAAAATGTGGAGAAGAGGAGATAAGGAGCTCATCGAAAACAAGAGGATACATATTCAAGGGTTAAGCTGTTTTTGTGGTACTGGGGCTGAAACCAAGACTTTCACTCTCAGGTACAGCCCCATCTTTTCTTTTTTTCTATTTTGAGACAAGGTCTTGGCTCAGATTTTCAATCCTCAGCCTCCCAGAGTGCTAAGATGTAACTGTGTCCCACCATGAGCAACTCAAGGGAAGCTTTTAATATTGGAGGAAATTTGAATGAGCTGATATATGCAAAGAGTAAAGGTAGATGGAGTGAGTGATAGAATGAAGTTCCAGAAAGCAAGAGGACCACGACCACAGGCAAATGAACCGAACTTGGAAAGTGAAGACACCACAGAGTCGAGAAGAAAAGGCAGGATATTTAGAATGATTTTGCTGGCAAACAACACAAAATCCAACCAAAGGAAATTTAACCTTAAGAAAATTTTGTTATTTCACATATGAAAAAAGCAGTGAGCTGGTAACAGGAGCTGGCTAATTTGGTGGCTTAGCAATGCCATTAGTGATTCAGGTTCTTACCATATCTCTGTAATGGCACCCTCAGCACTCTAGCTATTCCTACCCAATCCAAAGATACACACAGAATAATATTCAAGGACGACAAATAGAAGAGATGAAGACCAGAGATGGAGACATAAGTCTCCACTTCTTTAGAGAGAGAAGCATTCTTAGAATTCCTCAATAGGCTCCAAGCCAATAGCCAGGATGTTCTCATGTGCCCAAGCTATGTACTGATCAGGAATAACTAGGCTGCAATAATGATGGCACAACCCTAAGGCAGGCAAGGGCCAAGGTTCCCTGAAAAACATAACCACCAGCTACCTAAAGTTCTGTTATGAAGAAGGAATGCAGGCTAGAGAGATAGCTTGATAGTCTAAGCACTTGCCTGGCAAGCATAAGGTTTGATCACCGCTGCATGCTGGGCATGCCATGTAGGCCACTGAAACCAGGAGTGGTGATGCACACCTGTAATCCCAGTGCTGCGGAGAGTGAGACAGGAGGATCACTACTAGTCCAGGCTGTATAGTGAGACCCCGTACCAAATAAATAATAAAATATTTTTTAAAATTTAATGAGAAAACCGGAACTGCTTCTTGCCTAGTGGCGCCGCGCCGGGTCTCCGCGCCCCCGCGCCGCCGCGCCTGACCGGAACTTCTTCTCGCCGAGCAGCGCAGAGCCAGGTCTCCGCCCCACCT
>PVKN010020322.1:0-15975 GCA_004027915.1 Capromys pilorides
AGATGGTTCAGTGGTCTAAAGCGCCTGCTTAGGAGGGCTCAGGCAACTGCGGGGACTGCAGTTCGATCCCCGGCACCACATGCTGTGCCAGCGCCACCACCAGGGCAGGCTGAGCCAGCCACAAAATGAATAAATAAAGAAACAAACAAACACAACAAGCAAACAAATAAATAAATAAATAAAATTTAAAAAAAAAAATGCAAAAGAACCAAAAGGTCAACTGAGGAGCATAACCTCTTTCCTATGCAGTACTGCTATAGTACCATCCCAGTTCTTTTCTACAAGGAACTGCTGTTATCAGCTTTTCGGACAAAATTTACGTTTAGGTTCTACCTGACTAAAACACATAGCTGGCCCTCTAACCAAATGTGAACTGAAAATACCTAACAAAAACTGCTTCTGTACTGAACAGGTATACACTTTTCCTTATCATTACTGGCTAAACGACACTGTATAATAACTATTTATATTCCATTTATATTGTGTTAGGCATAATAAGTAACCTAGAAAAGATTTTAAACATATGTTAGAATGTGTATAGGTAATATGCAAATATGCTATTTTAGAAAAAAGACTTCAGTATCCACAGAAAACTATATGTGGGAAGATATACATACACACACACACACATACACTCACACTTTTTTTTTTTCCTATTTTTCACCCAAAATTCCACTTGGCCTAAAATACGTGCCAACAAAAATCTGGTGACCATCTTATTTTGCCTCTTGCTATGTGTGCAAGCACACACATTTAAGCATGTACATGCTTACTGTGAACATTCTTTAAAACTGCCCAGTAGGCCAGGTACGGTGGTGCACACCTATAATCCCAGCACTTGGGAGCCTGAGGCAAGAGGATCGCTGCAAATCTGAGGCCAGTCTGGGCTACAAAGTGAGTCCAAGGCCAGCCTAAAATGCATAGTGAGACCCTGAAAAAAAAAAAAAAAACTACTCAGTGTTTTTTTTTCTTTAAATCCCACATAGCTCCTATGAAAGAATAGATGTCAAAAACCTGATGCCGATTTTCCTGTGCCTTCCTCATGCTGCCGCAGCAATAGCAAACATTTTTATTATTTGTCAATAGAGAAAGAGTGTTGCAGTCATTTTATTTTACAATGGCAGCAGCCTAGCATAAATTCTCCTTGCTTTTCACACAAAACAATACACTATAGAAATCACACCCCATTCTTTTATTGGCATAAAAGATTCTGTCTTAGATGTACAATTCATTCTGGTCCCACACATTCTGAACTTTGTTTCTTCTTCACTGCCTACATATGCACAATGCTCAGGACTACGGACATAATGAGATAGAACTTTCTGGCCTGGCCCCTGATGTGACCTGTCACACTCATGGAAGCCAATCATTCCTACACTACTTTGACTTACAGTCTTTTGGCCACTTTAATGCCATGCCACATGCAAGGTCATACAAAGGAGGAATAATTACAATAGGAAGAGATAGCAGTCTCAACTGATGGGGAAAACCCAATTTTTATACAATTTTCAAACATACAATCAGAAGAATACATTGTTAAGGCACTACTCAGGGTCTGGGAGACAGTGTCATGTCAATAAATTTCATAGTAAATTTGCCTTTGCTGAAAATGAGTTAAGCATCTGAAAAAGTATTAAAGTTTTATATAACCAACTATTTCTGATAACCTAACCCTTTTGCTAATTCAACTCAATTCCAAAATATCTACTTAAACATGCTTATGTACATAGCTTAGCACAGACTATACTTACAGATGGAATACATTTCCAGTTGTTGTCTTAAACGAATTTTGCTCATTGTGTCATAAAAGTTCGGTTCTGTCAAAGTTTCTTCTGTGGGTGGCACGCTGAATATCCTCATAATTCTCCGTTTATTTCTAAAATAAAAAAACAATATACAATGTAGATTTGTCCTGGTAACCAGAAGCTATATTAAAAGGACTTAAAAGGACAAGTCCACTTTATTTTCTACTCTGTAGGATGCTTCCTTGGCTCATGTGTTCTTTTACTTAAAGTATGAGGCTTAACATACATAGGAACAGTTTTCTAAGAGAAATGATGTGCTAAATCATCCATTTAACAAAGCAAAGTGAAAGGCCTCCATTGTGACTTCCCTTAACCCCTAAAAAAGCCAGATACTATACAGAAAAACAATAAAAAATTTTCATTTTTCCTCCCTCTCAAGTCATCCAAATAAGGACAAATTTTGATTTGCAGAATATGTTGAATGTAAGCAGACTTTAATTTTGAAAATTTATGAATAAAACTATTTCTTAAAGGCAATAGCATAGCCTTAGTAGGGGCATCTTTTTAAAAATCAAAACAATGTGCTTCTGCTTTTAAAAGGAAAGTGCGGAGGAGGTGGTGCCTGCTTTTAGCTGCTCTATGCACGCTGAACAGTGAGAATATGGGTGCCAGCCCACAGTCCCTGGGTACAATCTTGGCTGCTCCAGGAGAGCTGTCTGACTGGGAAGGCTGAGCTCTGATCATCCCCAGGCAAAACACAAATTATTTCTGGATTACTGACCATTTTCAACCATTTAATGATATTTTTAACTAGGTAGAAGACTTCCTGAAGCACATTGGCTGTGAGAAGACCCAACTCGACTCCACTAATACTGCTTTTCTTCTATGAATTATACACCCCTGTTTAAAACTAAACATATGTAGAATAAAGGAGCTAACAGGTAGAAAAGAAGGCAGTTAAATGAAACTTCAATATCTTTGACTGAGGCAGAAAATACTAAGAAGTCACACCACATGGCACATCCAGGACATAGAGGTAAGACAAGGCCCTTGTTCTCAAGAGGCTGAAGTTTTATAAATAAAGAAAACACAAGTAACCAGATAACAACAGCATTATAAGTGCTGCGATAGCGTCATGCACAAGAAGCAAGGAAAAGTTTAAGGGCAAGGAGATTTGCTGAATAAAAGCAGTTAGTGTTTCTGCATTTCAGGGACTTGGGCTCAAAATAAAAAATATCTGCTCCTCAAAGAGTAGCAATGAATCCAGGCTGATGGTAAAACTGGTTACCTTAGAAGTCTCAATAGGAGTGAAGCACAACTGGCCCAGGTGCTAGCAGCTATACTTACACCTGTACCTCCCAAGGCAAAGGTGCTTTAAACCCAACCCCCAGTCACCACCAGTACCTAGGACCAGAGTGGAAAGAGCACCTGTTACAGCAGGAATTAACATTCTCACAAAATTATTTTTATGTATTCAATTCAGAAAAATCCTATAAAACTTGTAAAAGCCCAGGGTCATATCTATATTGAAACACTAACAGAGCTACCTTTTGGCATACATGAAGAGGCCAAAGCTAACAAGGATAACTATCAGGTAAACGTTGGTGGCTTCATTCCAGGCTTCATGAACAGTGTAGTCAATAGAACCATCATCACCCATGACTCTGTAATGCCCAGACATGTGGCTGTAACAGAGAAAAGGAAGAAGCGTTAACAAACACATGGTCTGCTGGCTAACAGCCTGTCTGTTGTTTTGTCTTTGGTTTTGGTTGTTTCAGATAGGGTCTTACTAAGTAGGTTGGGCTAGTCTTGAACTCATTATTTAGCCCAGGTGAGCCTCCAACTCATGGTGACCCTCCTGCTTTAGCTTACTGAGTGCTGGGATTACAGCTGTGCACTACCATGCCTGGCTTATTATCTGTTTTTAAATGGACCACAAGTCAACATTCACTTTATATTTCTAAGCATATTAGAAATATTTACCCATTTATATTGTTTGGTGCTGGGGTGGAACCCAGGGCCTTTGGTAGACTAGGCTCACTTCAACACTGCGCTGCATTCCAAGCCCTAAATGGGCACATTTTAAGTGCTTCTGTCACATCCTTGGTTTCCCTCAAAGGGCACAAAGCCTAAAATATTTTCAATCTGACCATTTAAAAAAAAGATTACTAAAAAAATGTTGACTGACCTATGGCCTCGATAATTATAACACAAACACATTTCCTCTTACTTTTAACTTTGAAACAGTATAGCTCCCATAGAAAGGTCAAAATAAGCCCACCTATAAAACAGCTCAACAACAACAAAAAAACTTATACAAAATAAGGGATGAAAATATTAAAATGATGGACACTGTAATGTCCATTAAAAGGATAGACACTGCAAATTATAACTATCATCCAGATGAAAGCAACAGAATGCTTGAAAACACAGACCAGACTTGAGCAGACTATCACATTCAGAACACCATCACCCTGGGGACCACAGCCTGGAAAGGACAAGGTGGCCCTACCAGTGCTCTTCCACCAGCTCCACCAAGATTGAGGCTGGAGTTGGAGCCAGATGTGGCCTGGGGTCAAATCCGGCTGAAAGAAGTTATGGCCTAAAAAGTTCTCTTTTGGTATTTATACAGCTGTGACTCTATAAAAGAATGGAACATTTTTACAGAAAGTAAGAGCAGTAATACCAAGAGTTACCAAAGAGCAAAAAAAAAAAAAAAAAAAAAAAAAAAAAAAAAAAAAAAAAAAAAAAAAAAAAAAAAAAAAAAAAAAAAAAAAAAAAAAAAAAAAAACAGGAATAATTTTGTTTCTTAGAGAAATTGAATTTTGAGTTTTAAAAAATGTTCCTCCTTTAAGTAGGACCTCATAAGTGAAAGAGATCCAGAAGTGTTGTTTTAGATACAACACTAAAAGGACAGAAATAGAAGTAATGATAGGTGGTAACTGTACTATAGTTTCTAAGAATAAGATAGCCATTTTTTAATACCAAGAAAGGCATATCTAGAATGTACAAGCTGTTTTGCAATTGTTTCTAAGTACCACACCAACAATGAAGACAAAGCAGAAATGCCTCCACTGGAGTACCTTGCAGTCTATCCTACAAGCCATCCACATGTTCATTAATGCCAATTTGGCTCAGGAAGTTACTAAATCTGATTAAGGACATAGCTGCTTGCCCAGAAATGACATTTTGGGACAGGCCTGCTCCTATGCCAGGTGGCATGTTTTCCCTTTGCTGATATCTGAAGTCTTAGTCAGAGGTTTGGGGACACAGTATTTATCTAGAATAAAGTGAATACCACGAACAGCCATTTAACTAAAACTCCTAACAGAGAGGGCAAGAGTAATTTCTCTAAAGCACCTATTGGTTTCTGATAAAAATAAAGATTAGCCTTATGAAAATTATCCAGGAAACAAAAATAATATATAAGAATTTATAGGCACAAGATCAAAATATTACTTGTACATAGACTATACAATTTCTAGATATTAGAGACTGGCTACTGTGTATTTTTGTAGAGTAGGAAGTACAAGGCATCATCCCATTTTCTGTCCTTGTTCTTTAACACAACTTTAAAGGTTTTTAAATTTAACATTATGATTTATAGTATGTAATCAGCCTACTTCAGAGATGAAGAATTCTAGGAGACCAGACACCATAGTCTTTGTAATTTATAACAAAATGTTAAAATAACAACATTGACCATGTTTGGCAAAAAACAAGAGTGGGGTAGGGCATGAGTTTAAGTGTCTGATTTGAGATGCTGCAGAAGGCCCAAATGATTATGCAGCAAGAGTGAGAGCTTTCAAGACTGAGAGTTATTTTGAAATTGAGGAGAAACAAGGAACAATACAGCAATGGCCACGAGGACATTGTGCAGGTACCATCTGTCTGAGAATTAAAGAAGTTTCCAGCCTGCTCTCTAATGCTTGAATGGACCTGAACCAGGTTCATTTCTGGTTTCGACTTTTTATAAAATTCTAACGTGTCACTCAATAAATGGGGTGGATTCCTACCCAGACTTTGATTTCTCCTGTCCTGATGATGCCACATTTTATTATATTTAGGAAAAGATTTCTAATTACTGCTGACCTAGAATGGTAAAATTTTAATGCAAATTATATAACACACATTATGCAACACAACTGCTATGCAATGACACTACTATTCCATGGTTCCAGAAACAAAACACTTAAGTTATTTTTAGTAGTGAAGTTGTGCCAGACTTACACGCTGGTAGGCCTTTCCTCATCATGACCAATGGTATGCTTTGTTAGACTGCCAGGGATAAGGAACACGCCAACACACAGTACAGACCCATGACCCACACGCCTGAACTTTGTTCATCTCCTACCTGCATGCCTGCCACAGTCTGGCCATATGTACACACCTCACCTGTGGAGTGGCTCATGCTGGCCACCACAAAACACCCAGAGGCCTCACAGTACTTCATTCCTGGAGAGTTAATGTTTCAGCACGATAACCACTATAACTAGTCAAGTGCTCTGGGAGCCATTTGGGGATCTCGGGAGAAAGCTGACCCCTTTTCAGTTTCCTGTGATGTAATGCTTGAAATAGTAGGAAGACAGTAGGATGTACTGAATTAAGTGCCTGGTTAACATGAGTGTCCAGAGATAAAGCTATCAAAACACATTACCTAGGACTCAGTTTTAGGCTGATAAGTTTGAGTTGACCTTTTCTAGGTCAAACTGTAAGCAGGGCTTCTCTAGGGTTCCTGTGACTGTATTCTAATCGGATGAGTCCTGACTTCGGGATCCTGATCCCTGCTTTGAATGGTTTTAAAGTGAAATATCACTTCTGCCTGAAACGTTACCTATTTTGTCTGTCACAACCTTGTTTTTCTCTGACAGAAGTAGGATTGTCAGAGTGTTCTGAACCACAAAATCCACTACGTAAGTAAACGGAATTTCCTTTCTCTGCGCTGAGAAATCCCAAAAGGTCCCTTCCCCGAAGCAGGAGGACCGAGATCCCAGGACTCCCCGGGCGCAGGCGGGGCGCGCCCGTCCGCTCGTAGCTACGGCCCGGAGGCCCCGCCGCGCCGTCCCAAGAAAGGTCGGTCGGAGAGAACTAATGTCCGCGGGCTCGCGTCACCTGCCGACCGCACGAGCGCCCACACCCGAGCTCCTCCGGCCGGAGGGGAACCGCGTGCGGCGCCAGCGCACACCGCCCCTCCGAGGCCACCCGGCCCTCGCGACGCAGAGGCCGCCTCCGTCGCGGTGAGGGCGGGCGGGCGGGCGGGTGCGCCGGGGCGGGGCTGGTGACGAGCGGGACGCGGAGCGCAGGTCACTCACGCTGCTCGCGGCAAGCGGCAGGCGCGGGGCGCGGGCCTCTCCAGGGTCCGGCGCGGATCGCGGCCGGAGTTCCTGCGACCTTTACGTCACTTCCTGCCGCCGCCGCCGGCTTCCGGAGGACACAAGGAGCCAGGTCTTTTTTTTTTTTTTTTTTTTCCCCTTGCCTTTCCCCCCTTTCTGTTTTTGAGCGCGACAGACGCGGCGATGGCCCCGGTACCGCCCCCGGGCGCGTGAGTGGAGCGGGGCGCCTGTCTCTGCCGTGCGGCCCGCCAGTCTTCGTCGTCCCCGGGAGGCGGCGGGTTCTGCGGCGCGGGGTCCGCATGGGACTGCACCCCGCCGTGAGCCCGGGCAGCGGCGGGGCCGGGGGCCGGGAGCCGCGGGCCGGGGCGCGGGTCCGGGCGCGGAGGGCCGGGCGGCTTGAGGAGGCTGAGCCCCGCTCCTCCGCAGACGCTGAGCGCGGTGGACGGCGCGTGGCCGAGACCGTGGAGTGTTTTGAAGACGGATGGGGCCAAGATGCCATGGCGTTGTTAGTTTAATGACTTTGGGATATGTAAGGAAGATGTGTTTAGTGACTTGAAAAATGTGTGTTCCCGCACAAGACAGATCATGGCTTTCCGTAAGATTTGTTTCAGAACACTATTGAAGCGTTCAGATTTCAAGTGTTGGTGCAGCCTTGAAGGGGCCACTTGTTCACCTGCTTGACCTAATTGTTCGATTTGAGCAAGCTCTCTGGTATCCGTTGACTTCTAAGTATAATTCATGCAAGACCATTAGATTATATTCCTGATTGATAAGCAGAGGAAAGAGGTAGCAATGCCTGAAACAAGTTTCCTGGCCTTTAAGGATCGTCTGGTACAGTTACTCTCTTTCACTAGGTTAAGACCATTATTTGGTACTGTAACAATACCAGCTTTATTCATAGTGTTTATATATTAGGTTTTTTGTGCATACATAATCATGGACTTGATTTTGGAACTTTTTATTTTGAAAATTGGATGTTAGAGAAACTAGTGGTAGCCAGTGTTGAGTAGTAATAATTTTTTAACTAGGCCTTTCCCAAGTGATCTTGAATGCTTTAACTCCTTTAATCTTCAGGCGTAACTTGGCATGATCATAGATTGCTTAAAAATATTTAAACATGTGAGGTTTGATTTGAATATGTCCAAATGTAGAATATATATGCTTGTTAGTAATTTTGTAAAATAAGAGTACTGGCACTAAGTAATGATTTTTGGAGTAAATTAGTGTGTTTTTCAAGTTGGAAAATGAGTTTGAAATTAATTATTTGAGTATTCAGTAATTTCCAAAGCCCCGTATCTCTTATTTTTCAGATTCTCATTATGTAACACTGTCACCTAGTTAACAGGCTATGACAGGATGTAGGAAAAAGGTAAATTTTGGGAAGGCCTTAATGTCCCCTTCTTAAATAGCCCCTTCTTTACATATTTAAATTCTAAGTAACTAAGCAAAGGGCATAGTGAAGTACGAAGACAAGTTTTCCAATACCAAAGTAAGGAACTGAAAAATTAGTTGAGCCTACTATTTGTTGCAATCTTACACAATTTTATTGGGCATAAAATGTTAGGAATGCTAGATTATCTGCAGTGTAGGTACTTTTTCAGTTTGACTTAAAATGTCTTAGACACAATTCACTGTTGACATGGGTACTTTGTGCATTGAAGAAGTTTGACTATTTACACAGGCCTAACAACTCCAAGATTCTGAGAATGCTGGTGGGATGTAACAGTTTGCGCCTTGGGAGTGAAAAGCTTGGGAGAGGCTAGCTAAGGTGTTGGGAGAGGTGTATTGTGATTTAAATACTGGGATTTACCCAGTCAGAAGATCCCAGTGGCCATTGTTGAGAGGGAAGACTGAGAAAGCTTTGCCGTCAATAGTCAATATTCACAACAGGCTTTCTTTACCTGAAGGTATTGTTTTTGCAGAAAAATGAGTGGAGAGTTGGCATCACTGGAATGATCTAAGCAAAGATGTTTGTCTTTTCTTTTGAAGGGAATACTTCTCTTTGGTATACATTCTTGCCTCCACATACATCTTCAGACACTTTCTCTATTGTGATTTTTGTGGGCAGTCATTGATAGATGAAATAAAAGAGTGGGGGTAAAGAATACCCCAAAGCCCAATAATATACAGGCAGTGCATCATTAGACATTCATTTGGGTAAAATTTTAGAAAGTTAATAAAAACAATCCCAATAATATTGATTGTTTATTCTTACAAATCTCTTATTTGTATCAAGAAATATGTAGTTTCCCCTCATTGTGCTTTATAAGAACTTAATTATTGAATTATCATTGAATTTCTGTGTTTTTGTGATTGTTGGGAATCCATGGTGACTATAGTAAAAGCACTGGCTTCTGTCTGTAAGGCATTGTTTCACTGATGTTTCTTATGGTAGGAAGACTAGCCCTTCTCATTTTCATTCTTTATTTCAAAACTTGCCTTTCAGGCTGAAAATACAGCTCAGTGGTGGAGTGCTCACTTAGCTTGCTCCAGGCCCTGGATTCATCCCAAGTACCACAAACAAACAAAATGAAAAAAACTTGGCTCTAATATGGAATGCCCTTTAAGCTCCCAGAGTGCAGGAACCTTTTGTATTCCTTGTAGGCCCCATGCACACACCTACAACAGAGCCTGGTCTGTGAGATGTGCTCAGTTTGTACTGTATTTGTGGAATGAATAGTACATTGGAATACTTCTCCGTTTCCATTAACAAAGATCCCACATACCTTTAAGTGTAGGAAAAGAGAAGATTGCAACATTTACTACTTCAAAGAGTGATCTCAACATTTACACTATGTTTATAGCTATAAAAGATTTTTTTTATAATTTCAAAGTAACATAAAATTACAGTGGCTCTGATCTGATAAACTGGTGGATTTTCCAATAGAAGAGATTGATGAGGAAATGGTCAAAGGAACACAGTGCTATGCATTGAAGTGATTTGAGACAAGGAAAGGCTGAATTGAATTTCAAAGGATTTTAACTGTGTAGCTATTGACTTTAGATAATGATTTATCAGAGTGAAGAACAATGACTTTTATTCCTGATTTAGTGTAAAAACGAATACCAAATAGCAGGCATAGCTGTAATCCCCGCACTTTGGAATGCTGAGGCAGGAGGATCAGAGGTTCATGCCCAGACTGGCCAAATTAGTGACTTGGGACACTATCTCAAAATAAAAAAATTTTAAAGTGGCTGGAAATACAACTCAGCACAAAGGTTGAAACCCCAGTACTGCAAAATAAATAAGCAAACAAAAAACCTACCTTATAAAAGTTAAATATCAAGTGGCACTTGATACCTCTTTTTTGCTTTTAAAATTTTTACTAGATTTAAAATCCTAATGACATTTCTAATGATGGAGGTGTTTCTGGTTGCTTCTTATGCATTTCTTTCCATTTACTTCATCCTTCATGGAATTCTGATCCAAGTTTTTCATTTTGTTTCGAGCAATGAGTGTAGTTAGAGTTAGAAGCCAAGTAATATTTGTTGGTGAGAGAAAATGTAAAATTGTGCCTTGCTTTGGTGACAGTTGAAATAAAGTCACTTTCACTGGAATAAAGCCATGTGAACCTAGATGAGGGTCTACAAACAAGATGCAGCAAGATGAATAAAAATGATACACTCTAGAAATTCATCTTCATACATACCCATTTTGTTGTGAGCTTGGTGTTACTTTGGAGGTGTGAGGCATCAACCACCACTGAACATTGACAACTGCAAAGGAAGTATACCACTTATGTTGTCCAGGAATCAGGAGGAAGCGCCCTTGAGTGAAGCACAGGCTACAGATCTGGTTAGCAGCCAGGGGGACCCAAACTTTGCAAGTACAGTATTCTGTATCACTGACCCTGTCCACTGGCAAGGCTGTTAAGTCATTGTCTCCGAGGGTTGCTTCAGAATTTCAGTCAGTGAAGAAGTGACATGTGTTGATGTCATTTTAACATCGTCTATTTTGAGATGGCCTACATTAGAAGCAACTTACAAATATTGCCCTAGTCTGTTCTATTAAAGTATCTCTGGAACTAACTTGAAAAATTTGAGTTGAAATGATCTCCATTGAAGCATTTATCCAGTTGGCATGTTAGATGTAATCACAGGCCCTTCTTGAATTGGGGTGGAGGAGGTGGTTAGCAGAAGAAAATGGGTTACACTGATTCATTTATTTTAAGCCTGTGAATCTAGAATAATTTCATGTAAAGTCTCTAGTACCCCATTTAAGAATTACAGACTTATGAAACTAGATCTTGAACATGACCAAGTTTGGTAACCAGCAAACTAAGGACTTGTACCTTGGAACAATCCATGGTTCATTATAAAAGTAACAGATATCTTCACTTAATCCAGACATGCCGATTCTGTAGGGCCCCTACAGCACTCAGATGTCCGATTCTCAGTGCCTTTTCTACCTATAAAAGCAACCAGCCCTGTGTTGTAGAGATAAGAAAATCAAGGCAAAGCAGAATGACTTAGCAAGAGTTCTAACTGGATTATATCATCAGATAATATAAAATTCTAGAATTTTGTGGCTCCATGTGTAGCTGAATATAAAATATCCCTACTCTTACCGTTTGCAAGAAAGATAACACAGTGAAATGCTTTTGTGTCTCCTGTCCTGGCCATGGTAAAGGATGAAAAGTCAGTCACAAAAGACTTGTTTTAAGGATTGGAGGTCCCATTTAACTGATAAGTTTCCCTTCTGGATATCTTCCAAAAAGAATTAAAAACCTTTTACCACAAAATATATATACAACCATGTTTATAGCAACACAATTTGTAATAGCTAGGTCTGAGAAACAACCCAGATGCTCATCAACTGAGAAATGGATTAAAAAGGTGGTCTTTTTATGCAGTGAAGTACTACTCAGCCATAAGGATAGACTTTAGACTTTTATAGGTAAATGGATCAACTTGAGATCATACTCATAAGAGAAATAAACCAGATGCACATGTGCAAACACAGTATTGTCCCTAGTGTGAGAAGCTGAAAGAGTAAGATCCAAAATGTACAGTAGATTGTAAAATGGGAAGAAACTGTTTAAAAGGAAAGAGAAACTAGGATAGAGGAATGGAGAAAAGGAAGAGATTACTAATTTCTCGTAGTTCATTGAAAAGAAAGGTTTGTATTTATATTGTTTGGACAATTAAATACCTATATTTTGTACTTTGGGTAATTTAAAGATAACAATAGGCAATGTATTATTACTATCCTATTACCTTTAATATATTGTTATCTTCCTATTGTTTTGAATTTTTTTCTCCTTAAAATAAAAAAGAATTTCCTCAATTTTAACTGGTGCTTTTTATTAATTTCAGGAATCAATTATTGCAACACTTACTGCTTACTCTGTGGTACTCTTAATTTTTTTTTTTTTTTTTAAATACTATATTTTTTAATGCTGAAGTGAAACATTAAAATTTCTTAGTGGAATTATTTTTTAACCTTAGCTAAAATACAATATTGTGTGAAAATTTGCACTGCATTATTATAGTCATTTTTAAAATCTGGTTGATTTGTAACTTTTCTTTTTTTAAGGCCTCTTACCTTGGAAACAGCACAGTTGGCTTCCATGTCATCTTTGAATGTGAGAGATAATCCTAGTTTCAGCCTATCCTCAGTAGAGACCAGCAGACCAGGTTTATTCCTTCGAGAAGTCTCCCCAAACGGCAACCATTTGCAGAAGTAAATAATACCTGTGAGTGGACTGGATGGCCTGAGGACTCATTGAGATATTTGTGGAAGAATGTTAAAAAACTGAAGAGAAGGTGCATTTCAAGAAACAACTCCAATGTCATTTAAGATATTTGAGCAGCTGAAAGAAGTTAATGATAATATGAGTGATAAGATCCTAGCACATTTCAATATGTATTACTTACATTATCTTTGTTAATCCATCCACTTTGTTATTTATTTACCACCACTGCAGTAGTCCAATCTACTTATGATCAAAGTTTTATTATGGATGAATGGAAAAGTCACCTCACTAGGAAGAGAAGTGTGAATCACACAACTGATATTGGCCCTCGAAAATGGATTCTTATTGAGTAATCATGAAAGGGTGTGGTGTGTTGATGAATTATTTCTTTATAGTGATGTGATGTTTCTTGTTCATACTCATCACAACTTTAGTTTCATTTTCCTTTATCTAAACCCAGCCTCTGCAGATGCCTACTTTTTTGTTGAACAAATTTTTGGCCCTGAAGACCTTGTTGTTACATATTTTCAGTTTAAAATAAGATTTTCATTTTCATAAATAGAGTTCTAGTACACTTGCTGTTCTCCCCTGGGTTATTTTCTAGAACAAAGAATACAGTAGTTTCCATTCTTTTGCACATTGCTCATCTTTACTAGTTTTTTGTTATTGCCAGTGTTTGTTGTTGTTCACATTTTCTAGATGGAAATCAGGGTAGTCTACGTGTTCTTTTCCCAGTTTCTTGGGAGACCAGGATAACATGAGTGACAGAATTTTAATGGAAAATTTATAAAACCTTTTAATTCTCTGTGAAAGTTTCTATCAAACTTTGTTTTAGCAATATTGATGTCACCTTGTAAGGATTTCTCTAAATGCTTTTAAGCTCAAAAAAAAGGGGGACAACTTTTGTAATTAACACATGAAAGTGTCCTTAAGGTCATTGTGTATATACACAATTTCAGTAAGAAATTGCTATGTTGGTTAGAATTAAAAGTGCTTGACCTGGGCTGGGAATATAACTCAGAGGTGAGCACTTGCCTAGCATTGGTGAGGCCCTGGGTTCAATCTCTAGCAACACCAAAATACATAGATAGATAGATAGATAGATAGATAGATAGATAGATAGATAGATAGCATCATAATTTGTTTCACATTTAGCCTTTCTTGTTGGGTTTTTTTTTTTTTTTTTTTTTAAGACAGGGTCTCACTGTGCAGTTTAGGCTGGCCTTGAGCTCACTTTTGAAGCCCAGCCTGGTCTCGAACTCACATCGATCCTCCTGCCTCAGCCTCCCAAGTGCTTGGATTACAGGCGTGCACCACCTCGCCGGGCTTGTTAGGATCTTGACGTCATTAGTGTTGAGAAAGAATTCATCAGTCATTTTCTATAAAATATAGAAAGTTTTGCTCTTAGGAATCAAGTTTTTTACTGAACTAGGAGAAATGTAACAAAAAAGGATTCTAATGAAGCAAAATTCCCATAAAACATCTGGTTAATTTTACTGGTTTCATCTCTAGGCCAGCTTTTCCTCACTTCCCTCTTTTCACCCTCTACTCTTCCTGCTTCTCACTTAGTCTCACTTGTGTGGCTTTTCCTGTCTTCAGGGTTCCTTTGATTGTATTTCACTAGCTCTTTGCCTTGCTCAAGACTCTGTCTCCTGCTTGGAATGCTTTTTATTCTTTCCCTCTCTTGGCGTGTGTGTGCCTTCCTCCTCTCTGCCTCCCCCAGAATCCTTTGTTATCTCATGGTATAGCCACTGTCTCTGCTCGTGCCTGCTTGGTTTTGTGTCTGCTTGCACTCCTGACTTGTGCCCTTGTTGATGGGCCCTTCTTTAGCACTTGGTCTTTGAACTGCTTCTGTCTGTGTAGTGCACAGATCTGCCCCAAATTGATGTTGATTTTTTTTTCCTGTACTTTTAGATCATTGCTCATCTACTCCCTGGGTGTTTTGTTTTCCCAGTCCCTGTGTGATGGGCATTACTAGGTGGATTTATTGTTGGACTTTGCATAGAACACAGATCTTTGCTGTGTATTTC
Source organism: Capromys pilorides (assembly GCA_004027915.1). Classification (NCBI taxonomy): domain Eukaryota; kingdom Metazoa; phylum Chordata; class Mammalia; order Rodentia; family Capromyidae; genus Capromys; species Capromys pilorides. The sequence goes on from PVKN010020322.1 coordinate 14,805, forward strand.
CTGAGTAGCCAGCATGAATCAATTATTATTAACTTTTCTTAGAACATTGAGCTTCCTGTGTTTTCTAAGAATTAGGTTTATATGCTGAAAGACTAATACTAAAGACATTCAGGAGAATCACATAGTGCTGTCATTTTAACTTCTTACTCAAGAGTTATACACATTTGTCATTGCTTGTCTGAAAGATTATAGAACAGACAAGTGTGGGCTACAGGTTAGGGGAGGGCAAGAAGAGGAAGGTAAGTAGTACTACAAAGGACTCAGTAATAATTTCTCAACACAGAAAAAGCCTGAAGCCACAACTTTACCATTTATTAGATAAAAGGTCCCCTAAAATAATAAAGGTAATAGTTAACTACATTAATTAGTATTACTATGGCATAATCTGTGTTTCTGTATTTCTTCTAACTTCTAAGACCTTTAATGTATGAAAAGACAGATTTACTCTTGTAAATATTTTATTTTGAAGGACTTGCTGTCTCATTAAATATTAACTGTTGTCATAACAATACTGTAACATTTACAAAATGTTGCTAACCACTGACTCGTTAGTTTCGTGTGTGGGAAAGCGTGTCAGTGGTATGATCTTGCCCCTTGGACCTTAGTATTATAATTAAAAGATAGCTTGTGGTGAGATGTTATCTTACACTGTTTATTCACATTTTCTTATAGTATTTGTTTTTTGTTTTGGCTTGTATTCTTGCATGTGAATATCATGCTGTGCTGTAATATGGATTTTTTTTTTATAATATGTACTAACTGTTGGAAGCCAACTGATGTGAGTGCAATTCTTAAAAGTAATAAGGAAAAAAACCCTATATAGTACACACAGTGGTGTTAAAATTGTCCGAAGAGCCTTATAGCTAGGGATTGATCAAATTGAGTACTGCCCCTGCCCAGGCCATCTCTAGCTGTGCTGGTGTTTTTTCGGTGTCTTGAAATGAGGAAATAGTTAGTTGTCCAGTAATGGTATGTGAGTCAAGATCCTTAAGAGGCTAATAAAAAAATGACCCAAAAGCCACAGGTAGGCCACTAACAAGATGTACTAATTCTGGGCCTGTGTTCTGGAACTATGGAAAGAAACATGGTTTGGCCCATTTTCTCCAGAAACTCATAATTCAATAGAAATACCAATAAGTGAATGATTATGTTGCATTGTGGTCAAGGGTGG
>PVKN010020323.1:0-15977 GCA_004027915.1 Capromys pilorides
CACACACACGAGTGCACTTATTAACCAAAGGCCTCGCCCCTGAATTGGGTAAATGGCGGCTCTGCTGTGCTTCTTCATGAAGGAGATCCTGCTGTGACCTGCAGTAGGGGAGCAGGTATCTGGGAGTCGCCTGATGCTCTCTAAGATGTCACCAGTGTCTGCAGTGCCTCTGCCCCTGCTCTCACCCGGGTGGCATTTGCAGGAGATCCAGGGAGGTGGGACTTGTGGTTTTGTGGCTTTGGTCTGGTGCTGGTGGCGCTCTGACTGTGAGGAAGCCTGGGGACACAAGTCCTCTCACTGAGGTTTGCCAGGTGGGAATCCCTCTGAGGCAAGAGGGAGATCAAAGCTAAGCACTGACATGTCCATGCCCCAAAGTCAGGAGGGTCCCCAGGCAGCCTCACTTAATAAATCAAGAAACTATTGACCGAGGCTAAGGTCTCTACAACATACAGTGATGAGCATGTCCCCATCCCATTTAGTTGAACTCTCAGACGTCCATGTACCAAGCCTCGAGTGGCACGGTGTGGAGAACCAAAGGTAAACTGTTTTTGTTTGTTTAATGTATTTGGTACAAGGTCTCACTACACAGCTCAGATTAATAGTGATCCTCCCGTCTTCAGCCCTCCCAGCACTGGGATTATAGGCATGTCTCGCGATGCCTGGACTCTGTGGCTGGCTTAGCATGCCCCAGGGTGGGGCTAGTGCAGCATGTGATGCCAGGAATGGAACCCTGGTCCGTGCACTCACCTAAGCAGGCGCTTAGTCTGCTGAGCTATCTTGCTGGCCCTCCAAGGGTAAACCTGGAGTCGGGTGTGGGGTGGGGGTACAGTGACTGCTTGCCTTGTCCTCCAGCATCCAGGAAGCCTCACTAAAGCCCTCAAGTTCTTACACTGGTTGTCCAGGTAATGTTTCCAAAACATGGAGATGTGTACCACCACTACTAGCTCAGAAATCCTTAGGTCAGCTTACCATTTACTTCAAGTGTATTGGTGTCTATGGTGTGCTAAGAAAGGGTCAGATACTTGGGACATAAAGGGAAAGCCATAGATAGTGATGACCCCATTACATCCAGAAAGAGGGTGCTACATGCACCAGGGTGCAAGGGCCCCATGCTGAGATCCCTCCCTCCCAATGCTGTGCTTCCACCTGCTCTGGATTGGAGACCTGGGGTGTTTTCTGAGACTTCTGAATGTTGGAAGCTCCTGGAGAGCTGACTGTGAGGGAAGGGGAAGGGGGCTGTGGTGTTTTTACTGCGCGGCCTGCTGCACTTACGCTGTAGCATCTGCCAGGAAAACCTCTCGGATTTATCTTCTTCAACTATCAGTACGTAGTCAGTGATGACTTTTAGGAAAATGACAACACCCTTTAGTTTTTCCAGTACTTGTATGTGATAAGGCTGCTTCCCAAGCTCATATTTCCCCTGCCCTGCCTTGGTAGGGAGTCAGGGACCAGCAAAGGGGTTTGTTATGCCGTTCCACTGGGGTCTCTAGCAGGCCCATGCAAGACAGAACCACACTGGGGCTCAGGAAGAGCTCTGCTATTGGGGAGTCACTCCACCTCCACCAGCTCTAAGAGAGGAATCTGGGCCCAGAAAATAAAATAATTTCCTACCTGATAGAACTTGCTGCTTTTCAGATTGGCCAGCGAGTTTTGGTTTCCGGCCAAGTCCATGGTGGGCTTCTCTGCTTTGATGTGGTTTTACAGGGAAAACATCCTCAAATGAGCAACAACCAGCAGGATCTCTTTTCTCTTGGAGTCCACCTTGAGTTGTTTAAGATAGTGCTAATGAGCCTCTTGGAGTTGACCGTGCTTGGGAGGCCACAGCTCCTCCAGGGCATGGGGACAGGACTTGCCTGAGGCTAGGATCAACTTAGGTTGACTCACAGTTTCCACGCAGTTTCCCAAGCTTAGGCCCTTGGTGAAGCACAGAAGGTGCTATTTAGAGTCTGAAGACCATGCACGCCCTACCTCTAAGCTAAGTGGTAGGAATTAATTCTATATCCAAGCAAGTTTTCCTCCTGCTGAAAATGGGAATGGGAATACAAGCACTGCCTGAAAACCAACAGCCCGTGAAGACTGTCCAATAGCACACATATAGAGGCAAAGGCCGATTCCAAATGAGACTGAGGAATTATTCATCAATGTTAGAAGCAAAACACAGTACTCAATTACATTTGAAAAAGGCTTTACAATAAGGCAGATATCCTTTATAGCGTAATGGTTATAGAATACTGCCCAGAGGTGGAAGTTGCATTAAAAGCTTTTTGGGCCTTTCTTTTGAATGTGCAGAACAGTTTCTTAATTTTTGAAATATAGATTCACAAGAAGTTGGGAGAAAAAAACTGCACAGGGAAGGTGCAGCCCTCCTCAGTTTCCCTCGGTGCTAACATCTTGCTTAACCCTCGTGCAGGACCCAAACCTGGGCACTGACTTTTCCCACAATGCATAGATTGTGTGTGGAGCTCACCAGTTTTATAAGAACCAGTTTGTGCACAAGAACATGCAGTTCTGTGCAACACAATCACACGTGTGGCTGTGGCACTGTCGAGACACAGAACCACCCCCTCACCACTCCTGCGCTTCCAAGTGTCCAAGCGAAACCGTGAGGGTGACCATAGACAAAGCATGGTGCAGCTCCTCTTCTGCAGGGATGGGTGCTTGCTGAGCCCTCCCTGGGGGGAGAATGACTGTGCCCGGGTCTCTCCTTCAGAGGCCAACACCCGCCACCACAGGGAGGGAGATTAGTTCCACATGACCGGTGCCAACACGCAACGTGTCTGTTTCCTTTGAGTTTTGTTCAAGGATTTTTGAATAATAAGTGATTGTTTATTTAATAAACTTCTTCATGTGGGTTTAAAAGAGTGTATCTCTAGACTCTTGAGTCAAGAGGGAGCTTTTAAAAACACGACAGGCATGATGTCATGAAGAAGCCACCCTTCCCTGCCCTCGCAACCCCAGACCCCTGGCAGCAAGGATATTATATCAACAGAATCCTATGGTAGATCACCTTCTGGATTGGGTGCTTCCTGCCTGAGCTTAATTCTCTAGAGAACTCAGGCATGTTGTAGCAACATTTTGTGCCTTTTAGTTGCAGAGTAATATTGATGAGCTGGAAAGGTTTAGCCCCTTCCAGTTTTAGCCCCTCACTCGTGCAGCACATTGGGGTAGCAGTCATTCCTTAGAGAAGAGAGAAATCCTTCATGCCTTCAATAAATACTGGTAAAGATGTCCTTATGGGTCCGATGCCATGGCTGCCCCAATGAAGAGGACAGCAGAGCTGTCAACAAAGAGGATCCTTGCAAGGGTTGATAGAGGACAGTTGACAGAGTGCACAGAACTTCTTTAGATGGGAAGCGGATAAAGGCATCCCTGCAGAGGTGACACTGGAACTGAGACTTCCTGGAGAAGGGATCTACCCCTCAGAAAGGCCCAGGGAAGAGCCAAGGATGGAGGGGCAGCAAGTATAGGAGTGTGGTTGTTGGAGGAGCAGAGAGGGGGTCAGGGAGGCAGCCAGTGTCGGGCAGGGAAACGCAGGCGTGCAGGCAGGGGCGAGTCTGCAGCGGGGAGCTTGGACCTTTCTAAGCAGAGCAAGCAGGGTGGAGCATCATGCCTGTCATGTTTTTAAAAGCTCCCTCTTGACTCAAGAGTCTAGAGATATACTCTTTTAAACCCACATGAATAAGTTTATTAAATAAACAATCACTTATTATTCAAAAATCCTTGAACAAAACTCAAAGGAAACAGACACGTTGCGTGTTGGCACAGGTCATGTGGAACTAATCTCCCTCCCTGTGGTGGCGGATGGTGGCCCCTGAAGGAGAGACCCGGGCACAGTCATTCTCTGCAGCCCCCCAGGGAGGGCTCAGCAAGCACCCATCCCTGCAGAAGAGGAGCTGCACCATGCTTTGTCTATGGCCACCCTCTGGGTTTCACTTGGACTCCACGAGAGCGTGCTGCTCCCCTACCCACCCCACTTTCTATCGCAATAGCAATAATCACGTCATCCACAGGAATAGATGCAGTATAAGAACCGTTTACATGGCAGGGGTGAGAGGTGAAGGGGGAAAGCAGGCGGAAGAGAGGGGAGCTGCTTTGGCAGGTCCCAGGGAGCTGTGGATCAGCCTGAGAACCAAGGTAGGCTTTGGACACATGTGCATACACACACACACACACACACACACACACACACACACACACGCAACACAGGAAGATGCTGGGCTGTTGGGTCCAACCCCCCCCCTTGGGAGTCCAGGCAGTCACCTTGCCCCTCTGGACCCAGGCCTGTGTACTCCAGCCCCTGGGCACTTTTGAGCCCCAGGACGTGGGGATCTCTGTGTCCAACCTGGCATGGTAAAGGTGAGAATACTGGCCAATGCGGGGGGACACCCAGCTCCTTCAGGGTGGTCACAGCTCCTCTCAGCGGAACAGTGTTTTGAAGAGCAGGCTGTGCTCTGCTCCTTACTCTGGTGTGTAGAAGGGCGGCACTTAGGCAGTGCCTCGTCCCGAGCTGCTTCATTTTATACAGCGATAGTTTGACCAGAGCTGCTCCATTCTGAGGCCAACTGCCAGGTGGAATGATGCCACACCTCATTTGTACAAGTAACCGTCCGCCATCTGCCTGACTTAAACACAGGACAGAAGATGATAAATAACTTGTTTGTGCCTACCAAAATTAATTTCTCAAATTTACTGCAGAGCAACTGGACATGGGTGGGTCAAACCAGATCAGAAAAGACAGTCCCCTGAGGTTAGCAATGACAGCAAGGTGACTCCCTCACCAGAGACTCCTACACAGAGAAGCACCCCAGGCCATCACGGACCTTGGTCACCTGCACTCCTTTGCTCCCTGAGCCCTGCCAGGACCATCAGCAAGCGAAGAGCCCTCCTTGCCCCCAGGGTCTCTCCTGTGGGTGGTGGGTACACGGCCAGCTCACGCTGACCCACTGCTGTCCAGGCTTGACCTTGCCCTTCAGCTGCTCCTTCCACCCCTCACCTCTGAACCTCTACTGCACAGGGGTCAGGGTCCTCAAACTGCTCCTCGGCCCAGAAGAGACTTCAGACCTCTCCTGCCATGCTCTCCGTAGACCTCTTAAGTCTCTGTGACCACGCGAATGCTTTCGTGGCCTTCTGTAACTTTACATTACTGTGTAAAGTCTCATGTGTGACTTAAGGGTTACAGATATTAGTAACTCAGATTACAATGGAATAAAAGAAACCAACCAGGTCTTCACAGCAAGGGAGACAGACAATGCTTGAGGAGGGGCAGAGCTGATGACACTCACACAGCTTGTGGCTTTATTGTCACTCAGTGAGTTCTGACACTGTGGAAAGGCACAGGTGCATCTGCTGTGCTTCAACGGCAAAGCTAAATCAGGACAAATGCGATGAGATGTTGAGCATACGTGGTAACGCTTTCCCCGTAGAGCTCCCCTGATTTTGAAGTAACTTGAATTAAGAAAGCTTGATAGGCAAGATTCACATGTTTCTCACTAATAAATCAAGGGAGAGGTTGGCAAATTGAATAGCCCACAGGGAAAATCGGGCTCACTGCCTGTTTTCGTGTGGCCTCTGATCCCTGTAGTGCCAGAATCTAGAGACCGCCCGAGGCTTGCCCTCTGGTACTTGTGTTGTAGCAGCCCTCCCTTTGAGTGAGGGAATGCCCATGAGTTGTTTGTAACTCCCAGGACGCAGCCAAGAGCACCGCTGCTGTGGCTATGTGAGGTGTCACCTCCACCTTCCAGCGGACTCTCCCTGTAGCACTGCCGTGTGGCGCCCTAGGGAGAGGCCCACGTGTCAAGAAACCGAAGCCCCGAGAGGACCTGAATCCTGCCAACCACTGCAAGAGTTCAGAAGCGGATTCTTCTGTCCTTCTGGGAGGCTGAGGTAGCACGTGTGTTTCTCCCGTGCCTATGCAGGGAGCCATCTACTCTGTTCTGAAAACAGTGTCATTAATGACCACTCAGATTCTCCACTGAGGGACAATCCGATTGCAATCACTGGTGACCTGCTAGGTGCACTCCATGGTGTGACGATCACCCTTGCTCAAACTCTGTGCATCATCCTTTTGTAAATATCTGTACGGGGCGAAGTCTTAGAAATGGATTTTTAAAAATCTTAACATTAGTTCTCTAACGGCATGTAGTAGGAAGTGCACTAATCATGGAGTCTCGGCACCCAGCACCCACTCACAGTGGCCTTGGACAGGTTACGTGACGGTGCTGAGCCTGTTGTTCCTCATCTGTGACTTGGGGGCAGGACAGTCCCCCGATGGAGCTTTCTCTCAGGGTACTGGGGAGAGCAGGTGAAGGGAGTGAGAGGGCTTTGAAAGGAATGAAGACAGAAGGCTACGAAAGGAGGGCGGGTGGTATTTGCATTATCTCTTAGGTTTTTAAGCATGGTAGGGGCTGTGAAATTTCCTATGTGAATTTAATCAGCTTTATGTTTTAAACTCTGCCAGAATATTCAGGGAAGGGGGAGAGTAGTTATGGATCCCAGGGCTATGAATTTAGGAAGGCAAAAACTGAGCTTTGCTGGTGGGGTTCTGTGCTGGTCTTCAGGGTCTCAGAGGACTGTTGGCCTGAAGTCACCAGGTGGCCTTCAAAGCCAGAGAGGGACCGAAGGCATGAGGTCCCCAGGAGACTGGTTCTGTCTCAGTCAGCACAAGTTTTCCAACAGTCATCACTGGCCCTCCTCCGAGAGCTTACCCCGTGAGGCGAGCTCCCGCTGGTGGCGGCGTGTGAGGAGGTAAGGAGGAGCTCCCGTGAGAACAACACAGATTCTGCCAGGAACGTTTGCCACCCGGAGTCCTTGGGCCAAGCCCTGTCCCATGAGAGTCAGTCTCAGTTCCATGGTGGGTGGGGCTCTGGCTGGCGCCCACAGAACAGGAGAGCCTCCCATCTCTTTATCACTTGGCGTAAGCCAGTTATTTATCTTCCACACTGGAATCTATTCATCAGAAATGTTGCCTACGCAATAAGTCCTCATTATTATCAAACAGTGAAGCTCCATTGACTTATCAAATCAGAGCCAGCCAGAGCTTTCTACATAAAACAACCAGGGTTGCACCTGAATTTATATGGTTCCCACCTCAAGCCGGGTCACTCATGCTGCAGAGGAGCTGACTGGCATGCAGCAGTGGTCACAGCTGGAAAGTGCTGAGGCAGGACTGGAAGAGAGGGCCCCTGAGCCTGCCCCTCATGCTGGTGCAGAGACCCCTCCGGAGGGCTCTCCAGTGAATCTGGCTTCCTAGCTTCCCTTTAGAAACTCTGGTTCACGCATGGCTCTTGTAGTTAGAGGACAAGGGTTCAAACCCACCCCCATTGCTTTCCAGCTGTGCTTCTGGGAAATAGGAACCAGGATATTGCGCTCTGAGAGCTACTTAGGGTGCAAGGGAGACCACAGGTGTTCAGTGTTGGTGCTCAGAGGGGAGGCCTCAGGTTGTGATGGACGTGAAAGGAAATATGCACACAGTGCAGAAAGCAGCACATGCCCAGTGCTGGCACAACTGCTCAGGCAGGTTCCAGATTCTGGAGTCTCTTCTGTTCTAGAGGAAGTGATTTTATTACTTATTTTTTTATTTAGTACAGGGTCTCACTACGTAGATTGGACTCAGAATGATTCTCCTGCTTTCAGCCTCCCAAGTCCTGGGATTATGGGTGTGTGCCACCACGCTGTCTCAATGGATGTTTCAATGCGCCCTGGGAGTGGGGCTGGCACGGCACGCCGGGGATCCAACCCCTGTCACTGTGTGTTGCCTAAGCAGGCACTTTAGTTCACTGAGCTATGTGGCTGGCCCAGGAAGTGATTTCAGACATAGGACTCGGGACTTCCCACAGTGCCTTAGAAGTGCTGCAGAAGCAAAACTGGCCTGGTGGGACAGCCAGGAGCTGTGTTTCCGCAGCTTGGGAGCTCACCTCTGTGTTTTGATTTGATTTCATTTGCTGTGCGAGGCACGGAACCCAGGACTTTGGCATGCTAGGCAGGCGCTCAAGCACTGAGCCACGCTCCTGGCTCAGAAGCTCCCATTCAGTGCCTCTGAAGTGCTAGGCAGAGAGCGCAATCTCAGTCTCATCAGCGCCCACACAGCCCTCACTGTTATACGGAGCTCAGAGAGCCACCAGGGGCAGGGAGCAGACCTGGAGCACCTCTAGCCCTTCTCCTTTGGGACACTGAGGACCCAAAGGATGAAGGATGAGCCAGGAGTCGTGAGCTAGAGTGGGCGTGAGCAGAAGCCTCAGAGCCGGGCTCTGGAGAACTCCTGAGGGTGTGCGCTGAGGGCGGGGCCTGGGGGCAGTACCCTCTGAGATTCTGGGGGCACCAGCCCTTGGGCAGTGCGTGGCCCGGGTTAGACTTCAGCTCCTCCTCACTCTCCTCTCCGAGCGCTGGCCAGGCACAGCAGTGACAGCCGCCAACTCTAGCCAGGCACCCAGGGCATGCCAGGTAGCTCTGGCACAGGCAGCCTGGTTCCGAAATCTGGCCCTCAGCTCCTGGAGGTGGAGACTGGGATGACTTCACCTTATAGACCGGAAGCAAAAGGCTGAGAAGGTGTGGGCCCTGGCCAGGGCCATGAAGCTGCAGAGGCAGCGGGGAAATCAGGATTAGAAACCAGCAGTTACTAGAAAGCACCGTCAGCACTCATGGTGCAAGGACGCATTTGTCCTCCCTTGGCTGGGCTGAGGAGCCAGAGAGAATGAGGCAGGCCATGCAGCCCTTGAGGGTGTCCTACTGCGAGCCCTAGGCTCAGCTCTTCTATCCCCTGAAGGCTCTGTCCTCAGGCAAGGCACCTTGAGACCAAGCCTAGGGACACAGCCTTCCGGAGCAGTGGGACCTAAGCGCTTATCAGAATCACCCAGACAAGTTGCTCAAGCTAAGAATTCCAGGTCCTGGAGTTTCTGATTCAAGAGACATGACTTCTCCCTGCCACACCAAAAAGTGTTTCTCCCCCTGAGACGCCCTCCGCTAGGCTTCCCTGCCTCGGAGCCAGATGGCTACGGCCTGAAAAAGCTACACGCTCTGCGCCAAAGTAAACTTCTCCGCCTCCAACTTTGGGTGTTGGGTATTTTGTCTCTGCAACAAGAAAAGTGATTAATACAGACCTCTAGGCAAAATGTGGGCACCAGGGACAACGGCAAGAGGACCCCTTCTATTGCTCCTCCTGGTCCCTGAGCCGAGGTCCTGGCTGGCAGGAAGGGGTAGGGGTGGTGGTGACAGGGACAGCAGCACACATGGGTTCCTGATTGAGCATGCGTGTCACCAGAGTAGGAGGACGCTGCCTCTTGGCTTGGCTCCTGGGTGTGCAAGCCAGCCCAACTGCTGGTTTTTATCCCCGTGTTATTGGGGAAAAGGATTGCTTTTTCTCTCTCCCCTCATTTCTGTAGTTCCTGTGTTCTCTTTCATTTTAATTTGTTTGTTTCTATATTTTGTAAACAAAAGAGTAATCAAACAACAGGTTCACTGGGCCCTGAGCCACCTCTCCCTGGATGCTGGAGAAGCCTAACCTTGGGCTGCTGGCCTCCAGCTTGGTGGAGGCCCCTTTCCAGAAATGCGCTTCGTCCTTCACAGAACCTTCACCACCAGTGTCAATGGTGGAATGAGGGGGTTCTGATTGATAACCTCGAGCCACGTGGCTATGGGCAAACACATGGTCCCTCTGGGGTTCCCTCAGTGCAGGGAGCTAGGAACTCAGGGTTTTCTTCCTGGCCTGCCTTCTGTAGGGTGAGAGACATGTGAAATTCAAGGCATGGGCCCCACTGCTGCTGAGGGGAATATTTGCAACATCTTTCCCCTTTTGGAGCCAGTATTTTTGCCTGTTCAGAACAATGGAGATTATGCTTCCTGCCCAGAAAGACTGTTGGAAAAACTAAAGGTTGTTGGGTATGATGTTATGTGAAAACTGTCCGTAAGTGTTTATCTCTCTACCTGTCCTCACGCCGCCGCCCATCCATGTGCTTAAAACTTGCATTGTGAAGCACTGAAGGCTCTGCCCAGTGTAGAGGTCACAGGAGGAGGCCCAGAGGCTTGGCCGCCTCTAGGAAAGGGGCTCTTGGGTGAGGACATGTGTGGGGTTCATGGGCCCCACGTTCACCCGTGCTGCTAACGGTGTAAGCCAGGGCACAGGAAGAGCGGTCATGCAGTGCCTCCTGCGGGCCTGGCCCTTTCTGCAGTTTCCAGCCCTTGTTTTATAGCATCTGTCACCGACCTTTCCTTTAAAAAAGCATTGCTCTGCATTGCATCTGCTACAGATGCTGGGGACAGGGCCAGCTCAGATAAATCATAGGCGCCCCTAACAAGACCACAAGCCTCTTAGGGGCTGGGGAGGTAGCTCAGCAGCACAGCACCTGCCTGGCATGTGCAAGGTCATGAGTTCAATTCCTAGTACCAAAAAAAAAAAAAAAGTATAAGACCGGAAGCCCCATGAACACCATCCCATTGGACAACAGCTCCTTACAACTGAGAAATCTTACATTACAGTCACGCACGCCCTAGCTGTGGTGACACGGCTGTGCAGTGCATTCCCCAGGTGCTCCTGGCAATGCCAGAGTGCAGTCACACACATGCAGTGTATGATACTTCATAATGATAATAATGACCACACCGCTGGTTTGTGTGTTTTGTATACTGTGTATTGTTTTAGTGTGCACTCCTTCTACATAAGAAAGTTTTAAAAACAAGGTCGCCTCATGGCGGTAGCAGCCTTCTTCATCTTCTGTTTCCTGCCTCTCTGAATTGTGTAATTTTCTTTCGGCTCCCTCTGATCTTGCGTGTTGTTCATCATGGCCCAGGAGCCAGAGCCGATCCCATATGTAAATCCCTATCACCTAGGTGTGTAGTGGGCCGTTCCACCCAGGCTTGCGTAGGCGCACTCTGGTGTGCAGAGGGGCGAGATCGCTGAAAGATGGATTCCTCAGACGATGGCCTGTCACTAACTGGCTCCTGACTGCTCTTCGTGGAGGAGCCAGGCACCAGAGCGGGGCCATTTCTACCTTCCCTTCAGCGGTTGGCCTCCCTCGCTGCTTCGCAGAGCTGTGTGGTGTTCACTGGATGCCCCTTCCCTTCTTTCCCTTATAGCCCAGGGCTGGGCTTCCTGCCCATCCCATTCCTCCTCAGATGGTGCTTGTCACTATCTGACAATATTTGCCTGTTCGTGTGTTCAGGAATTGTTATCTCCCCACCCACTGTCATGCAAGCTCCATAAGGCAGAGACCGTGTTTGTCTGGTTCACTGATGCCCCCTGGGCCTAGAACGAGATTGGTTGGTTACCAGGTGCCCAAAAAGGAGCTTTTAAATGAGTGAGTGCAAGAAGAAAGGACATTATAATTGCTGCGGTCACAGCATCCTTGTCGCATCCCCCGTGGAAGTCCCGGCCCACTTTAGTGGACATTCTACCACACTATTTCAGGCATGTGCTAGGTAGTGGCTCACACAGGGAGTGGCACAGCACAGTGTGGCATAGCGGTGACGGTGGGGGAGTTGGGTGGAGAGACCCACGGGGCAGCCGCGGCAGAAACCCAAGTAAGAAGCAAAAGGGATTCAAGAAGGATGGGAACTGGTGGCAGTGAAGTGGGTGTGGCTGTGTTGATGCACAGTGAGCCACGGCCAAGGTTTGTTCCCCTTCCTGAGGCCCCTCACGCACATGTGTGAAGCCCGAACTCTGGGTCTCAGCCTGCCAGTGCCGCAGAACTGGACCCAGTCACCCTGCCCTTCGAGATGGTAGCGGCCACTTGATTAAGAGTCTCTTTGCTTCTGCTTGCAGGCTCTGTGCTGATGAATTCTGGGATGTTTCATCTCTGATCCACAGTGGGGACACCACGAGCCACTTCCCCACACTGACCCAGTCGCGATTCCTGCCATGTTATGTGACCAGGTCTTGCTACCCCAAAAACCTCTTCTCCAGATGGTGCCCAGATAATTTAGAACCCCAGTGACTTTAGCTAAAACACGTGCGTCCTACTGCCTACTTCCACGTTCAGTGAACACAGGAAACGTGACTTCCTTTCTTCTTTATGGATTAAATTAATTACACAGCCGTGCTAAGCCCAGGGCCACAGAGCAGAAACAGCCAGCGTGGGATCCCTCCCCTTACACCTCTTTGAACCCCCGTCAAGCCTGTGCTTTTGCAGCAGACCTGGGTCTTACTGGGAGCGCTGTGGGCAGCTGAGGGCTGGGCAGCTGCTTTCTGTGCCTTGGTTTCCCGGGGTAGGAAGCAGGTGTGAAAAGGTGGTCAAGCTAAAGAGCTAGATTCAGTCTTGGACTCCTCTTCTCGCAACTGTGTGATAGGAAGTCCTGTAGATTTTTCTGCGCTTATTTTCCCCGTCGGTAAAGTGGGGACAATAATGCAGCTCCCTGACAGGGTATGTTCAAGTTACACGAGCCAATGTACATTAAATACTTGGCGCAGTGCCTGAGGCTCAGTAAACTTTTGTCACATGTTGGGGTTTACTGCCAGAGATACAGCATGGAGGCTAGTGTGATTTTATGGGGTTGTTATGGTTTTGTTTGGTTGTTGTTGTCTGGGTTTTTTGTTTGTTTGTCTTTTGAGACAGGATCTCTCTATGAAGTTCAGGCTACCCTTGAGTTTACTTTGTAGCCCAGCCTGGTCTTGGGTATGCAACAGTCCTCCTGCCTCAGCCTCCCAACTGCCAGGATCACAGATATGCAGCGCCACACCCAGCTTGCTGTGGTTTTACCTGAGAAATGCATGGAATAGAATCAGGGTACTGCCGGGCAGGTGGCCAGGCAGCCCCCACCTTCCACCTTAAACTGCCTCCCTGACAAACGCTTCTTTCTTACTTTTTCTTTTCTTCTTTTTTTTTTTTTAATGGCTCTTTTCAGTTTATTGCATGAAGGAGTTACACAAGTCCAAGTGAAAGCGACCCCCAGTGGTTACACTATACAAGCTGTGAGGTTTTTAAACTCGTGACAAGGGGCTGAAGGGGCCTTCTACTCATTGCGAGGAAATCCTCACGTAAGCTTCAGTGAGCCACCAGCACTTAAAACCCACGAACCTTCAGCTGATCGTTCTTGATCAGTCCGATCTCCACCAGGAACTGGCATATGTTCTTGCGCTGGTCACCCTGAAGCTGGATTACTTCTCCATATTCTGGATGCTCGTTGACAGTGCCGTTGCAGGCAAATTTCTTCTTAAACGCCTTCATCAGTTTCTGTTTATCGTAATCATCCGAGATCCCTTGGACGGTGGTGAGGATCTACCTGCTGTTTCTCTGTTGGATTCTTTTTTTTTTTTGTGGGACTGTGCTTTGAACTCACAACCTTGCACTTGCCAGGCAGGCACTCGTGCCACGGAGCTATCTTCCCAGCCCCTTCTGTTGGATTCTTATATGGATATAATCCTCAGTGCCGGCAGGAAGCAGGTCATCACCCTTACTTGCATTAGCAAAGGGGTCGAAAGAGTGGAGGTTCTGGATAGCAGACATACGACACGGTTCCTTTTCCTCGGTGGAAACGGCCTGTGGAAGGCAGCTGCAGGAGAAGGTGGGCGGGCGGGGACGGATCACGGGGAAGCAGGGGGGCCAAGGAGGAGGCAGCTGCGTCCTCCGCGGCTCAGTGACGGGGCTCTTTTTCTTTGCCCACTTTCCCATCAGTTTTGACGAGGACACACCGCTGGGCTGGCGACCCCTGCAGCAGGAATGGGGACACCGGTCTCAGTCACGGGGGGCAGGAAGCTCCTGCTTTGCCCCTAGGGGGCAGTGGATCAGCCCTCCGCAGGTCCGTCCAGACAGCCTCCTGCCGTCACTTCCCGGCAGGGGCCCCTGGCCCGCACCTTTCACCTGTCCAACAGGCAAAATAGAAAATGGAAGAAAGAGGAAATCGGAGGCACAGGAAAGACACTTGGGTAACCTGGGCCACACATTTCATCATAAGCAGCTTTCAGGAGTCCTGAAATCGGTGGTCTCGTTTACAACGTTACATGATCCTGCGGGAGAGGTGAACTTGGCTCTCCCTACCTGAACTATTTCTGTCTACTCCTTCTCTACCCCAGGTAAAAGATCAGAACAGGAGAACTGGCCAAGCCTGGTAGTGCACGCCTGTGATCCCAGCACTTGGGAGCCTGAAGCAGGAAAATTGATCGGAGTTGGTGGCCAGCCTGGGCTGCAAAGTTGAGTTCAAGGTTAGCCTGAGCTACATAGGGAGGCCTGTCTCAAAAACCCCATTAAAAAAAAAACAAAACAAAAAAAAAAAACAGGAGAACTGACACTGAGTTCGAATAGGTCCCATCCCCCCACGTAACGGACACAGTGACTTCAGGGCCAGTGGGGGTACCGCATCAAAGACCCTAAAGCCAACATGAGACATGGCTCTCTGATAGGCCTCGTGCCCACCTGATAGGCCTTGCGCCTGCCAAGGACGGAGAACAGGAAGGGATACCGGTGTGTCGACCTCATCAGATGAAGAAATGCCTAGTAGATCAGACCAGCACTGTCCTGGCTGTGCTGGTGTCACGGGCGCGTGGGCGTTGGGCGCCACCTCTGGTCTCCTGCTCCTTCCTCTCAGCATGATCGCTGTTTTGCTTTCTCAGCCAGTGTGAGCTCAGCATCCTTGCACCATCACTGCCTTCCACGGTGATGCCCCTCCCTACGAGCTGAACCCCCCTGACCCTGAGGTAAACGAACACTTTCTGCCTCTAGGCTGTGAGTGTCATATATTATGTCTCAGGTCAAAAGGAGAGGACATTCCATTTAGTAAAAGAGTTGGGGTCAGATTTTAGCCTTTTCCTCCTTCCCCAGGCTTTGCTTTTCTTTCACGCTTTAGCTTGGGTAACTCGTTTTGCAACAGGAGACATGGCAACTCCAGATCACAAGGACTCTGGAGACTGGGGAGACGGTAGACCCAAGTCCACACTCCGCTTACCTGTGAGAATGCTCAGAAAAGCGACGCTACACTTCCAAGCCTACCTGGTTAAAGCAGCAGCACCGGAACCACTCATTCGTTTGTTCTACAAATGTCTCTTGAGCACAAACAATGTGGTGGAACCCAGTTTGGTGCCAGTGTTGATGTCAGATTCACTATCTGGTCCAATGTGACCAAATGTGTTTCTGATACAGCTATGTGGACTTCGCAGGTCGCTCTAGCACGAGCCCAGCCTTAGGATTCCTTTAGTTCCCTTTCAATACTTAGCACTAGCTACGAGTAGCCAGAGTGATTTCTTTCTTTTTCTTTTTCTTCCTAGCTTTTTGAGACAGGGTCTCGCTGTGCAGTTCAGGCTGGCCTTGAGCTCACTTTTGTAGCCCAGGCTGGCCTTGAACTCACATGGATCCTCCTGCCTCAGCCTCCCAAGTTCTAGGAATAGTCAGAGTGATTTCTGAACTCTGTCCTTTTCTTAAATGACTTACTCAGCCCACCGGGAGGTCTCACTGTGCGGTGCCAAAGTCCCCAGCCTGTTGGTTAGGGACAGCCTTCTCCAGTGTCACTATACCCAACAGGACAAGCAAATACTTTGTTTTTTAATATCAGCTCTTACCAAAACCCATATTTCCCTCTTTACTTAGAAACTTCCTATGCATGGTACCTCTGCTCATTTGCACAGAGCAGAGAGAATCATGTTTGCCAAAATCTAGGGCCTCAGATTTCAGCGTCGTGAATTTTTCTGTAGTTCTCACCTAGATATTATTGTTCGCAGTTACAGCCTTGCTAATTCCGTCAATTCCTGAGAGAAAGGTGCTGAGGTCCCGACTATAATTATGAGTTTATTTTTTTCTCCCATCTGCTGTTTTTGTGTTTTATGCTTTGAAGCCATGTTGTTTGGTGCATACATATTTAGAATTGATATGTCTCCTTGGTGCATTGACCTCTTAATTGTAATCTTATGTTGTGCTTTGTCTCTGGTGATTTGACTTGCTCTAGTCTACTTTAACTGACAGTAGTGTTGTCATTCTTCACTTTTTTTGATTAATGTTTGTGTGAGTTATTGTACTTTCAACCTATTCATATCATTTTATTGGAAGTGAGTCTCTTTTAGA
>PVKN010020324.1:0-15974 GCA_004027915.1 Capromys pilorides
TATCTGTGTGTCAGTGTGTCTGTGTATGGTCTTTTAGAGAGAATAATCAAATTTAGAGATTTAAAAGCAATAAACCTAGAAAGGACATGAATCTTTTTTAAAAATGACTTTCCCATGGTATTCTAGTTTTAAGGATTTTTAAGATAACTTAAATAGATTCAGATTCTTTTTTTTCTTTTTATAAGAAAATTTGCAGATCTAGATTTTTGTGGCATACTGAAAGTCAATATTTTATCATCTTTCATTGTAAATTTTTAATTCTCAAATTTATGTCTCTCAATCTGAATATAAAGTTTCCTCATATATAATCAATTGCTATAAGTTGGTGGCAGATGTCTGCTTCCTTCAGCTATTCCACAAAGAGATGTTGAAGGACAAGTGTAACCAAGAAATGATTGACAGAGAACACCACAAAATATCTCACACTGTGTGCTGATTTCATGGCCTCCTAGTTTAGAGACATCTGAAAGTCTACTTGCATGACACCACACCCCTACCCCACATAAGACTAGATCCAACTCCCCTCACAGGCAGACACAACATCCAGCTGAGAGCTGTTGGGGGACTGGTCAGCATCCAGCACTTGAGCTAAATTCAGGATTGTGAGAGTCAATTCACCTCTCACTTCTTCAATTGAACATAACTAGAGTTTGAAATAGATTCAGTGACAATCATGACAGACTGCAGTAAAGGCTACTGAGATGATGTTCTTATTTTTGGAGCTGGATCTTCAGTTTCTGGTCTTTTAGAGGACTCAGGATCTCCTTTTGAGCTTACAAGAGGTCACCATCAGGAGGACACAAGTTGGAGGATCTGGCTCCAGTCCTCAGTCCATGGCTCATTGCTGTCATCTTGGGCAAGTCACTTCCTCATCCATATAATGCAGATAATAACAGTGTTCACTGCAGATGCTTGGTGTGAAAAGCAAATGAGCTCAAAGACAGGGCAGTTCACACTTGGACAGCTGGCACACAACAGTGGCAATTATTCTTATTCTTAGGAAGATTCTATCCTCATGCCATAAGAGTTTTTCACAAGGAAACAGACTCCTGAAAACAGCACCAAGAATAAAAAACTCCCTTTGAATAGCTCACTTGCAATTTTCTTTTGCTTTTCTCTACCAGCTTTTAAAGTATCTTAAAAGCTATCATAAAGTTTCCTAGCAAGTGTGAGGCTTTCTGATGAAGACATCTTCATGTCCTTTTATTCACTCATGCATTGAACAAAGACATGTTGTTGTCTATAATACACAAAGAACCATGCTGACACTTTAGAGTACAAAAATGTAAATTATCATCTCTGCACCCAGAAGCTTTGCAGTTTAGTAAGGAAACTCTGTATTTACATAAATAACTAAGCCAAGGAGTAGAAACTACAAGAAAGATAAGCTTAGAGAGAAGTTAATCTGAAGACGCAGAACTAGCCTCAGATTATCAGGAGCTATTATCTATAATCAATGGAGAAGGATAAATTGGTGTAGAAAAGCACAGCTAGTATAATAAGGTAATAGAGGGTATCACAGAGTAACGGGATCCCAGAGAGAAGCACATGGGCAGGAAAACGTGAATGTTCTGCAAGGTTCTGGAGTGCAGAAGACTTAGCAGGCAGGCCAGGAACAGACACTAAAAAGAGGCTCATGATTTCACTGCGCTCTCCCTTGAGTTCCTCCCATTGAGTTCAGCCCCATCCAGTGGTGTAACTTCAGTGAAGTCTGAGGTATGATAAAGGTTGCTTTAGAAAGTGTCTTCTTTCCCATCCTTCATGGGGCACCCTCATTATAATTAAGAGAAAACAACCAGATCTGGAGTTTCCACACATGAGTTGTATTTGTCAGCTCTCCGGAGCTCAGCTGGTGTTACACTGGGATCTAGGACTTTCATTTTCCCTCTGCCAGTCTTCACTAGCACAGGAATCTAAAACTTACCGCCTCAGTCTAAAAACACCTGTGGTGGAAATGCTGCAGAGACTGTTATAAAATAACCTAATAGGAGCTGAGAGAGAAAGGCAGCAACCTGGGAAGAAAGAGCTGCTGGGGAAGGAGAGCTGCTGGCTAGGTGTCATTTGTTTATCTGAGTTGTCAACCTCTCCCTAACTCTTTCAATATATACCCAGCTAGCCTTCAATTGCCTTCATAGAACTTGAGCTCAGTATAACTCTCAGCATTTCAAAATCATCCTGCAGAAAGAGGCTCTGCCCTCAAAAGGAATCCTTTGTTCAGTATAAGGAAACTAACTCCAAAGGTAAGACTACAATTGCCCAAGGGTGCAAGGTACAAGTGAGGTACATCGTTAGGCCTCTTAGGTGATATAATAACAGTGCATTTATAGTAAACTGATTTACAGATTTGAATTTTTAAAAAGCATTCTCCAAAACTCCTGGGAACATGGAATTCCATTAAAGTGACTGAAAAATACTTCAATGATATAAATCTTAATAGGCCAGGAAACATACTATCTGGATCTCAAGAAAGTTCATTTATACATAAACTCCATTCAGCAATAGTTGCTGTTCATATTTTCATTTATATCCCTTAGCACAGGAAGTTTTTTTTTTTTTTTTTTACAAATTGCTGTCCCTCTTTTCTCAAAGGCCTCCCTAGGCCTGAAGACCCCTAGGTAAGCCTAATTCCAGACTTCAATAATGAGGTTGAGTTAGAGAGAGGGATGTTAGAATTATAATGAGAAAGAAGTAACTTCTCAACTATACCTATGGGACTCATGCTAACCTTCCCAGAGAATCTAGACTTTCAAACACAAAACTGAGGCCAGGTCCAGCCACTCTGATAGTGTGTGCTAGGCACACACTGTCATCCACAGAGTTGGAACCTTCATCCTATCCCTTCACCAATAAGTCACAAACCACCAATGATCAACTGTGGGTGTATCCTACCTGGGGACTACATACAAACCAGACTTCCTTCAACAGCCAGTTACTGTTTATTTTTCTCCTTTTTAAAGCTTGCCACTTTTCCTACCTTTTCTTTGGGTTTCTCTTTTCTTTTAGTTTGTACTTCCCCTCTAGATAAGAATTAGGATGACAAGAAATCATTACAACAATGCTACCTTGGGGGAAATAAACGTGTAAAATAGTTTCATTTCTAGCACATAAGTTTAAACTGCCAAATTTTGGGTTTCCTTATTGAAATACAGATGAGAGTACATTTTGGACAATATTAATTTACCCATTTCTTAAATGTTGACCCAGATCTTTAAGGCCATTACCAAATACATAACTTTATAGTTATTATACTCACTTATTTAAGTCAGTTATTTGAAAATCTGTTGCTATGCTTCAAGGAAAGAAATGGAAACATTTGCATTACACTAACATGGAGACAGGGTAACTGAGTGGAAAGGACAGGACCTTACAGAGAGAAGATCTAGATTTGAGTATCAATTGATTTTTATCCTTATGAATCCTGCAAGTTCAGGAAATGTCTCTGAGTCTCATTATCCTCTTTTAGTAAAACAGAAATTAAAATAATTCTTGTTATCATGAGAGTTAAGCTAGGTAACAAATATTTCAGTGCCTAATGAAGATCTATGAATATCTGATCAAGTTAAAGAACTCATAACTTATTCTTTGGTCACTGAAGTGGTGACATCTGCATGTGTGTGAGTGTGTGTGTGTGTGTGTGTGTGTGTGTGTGAAAGAGAGAGAGAAAGAGAGAGAGAGAGAGAGAGAGAGAGAGAGAGAGAGAGAAGTAAGATCGAGTTTTCCTCCCTTCCCCTCAGAATTTATTTACTTACTTTTCACATTCAGCTCATGTATTCCTCAATGGAATAATCAGACCTGCACTCTGCTGATGCTATTGCCACCAAGTGGCTATGAGAGGATTCTGTGAGGAAAATTCTAGATTACAGGTGACAGACAGCACACCCAGCTGTTCCTGACAATTAGAACAGCCCAGGTGTCCAGGGTCAGTTGCATTTCCTCTTCTTCCTGCGCCTCCTGCAGGAGTGCCATAACTTTGACTGAATATTTCAACATTACCACACTTTCTTTCTGATTTACTGTGGAGTCCACAATCCACAACAATTTAAAAATCTTTCTGTTGCCTAAATTCCTAACTCCTTCTCCTCATGCCTTAGAGCTCCTTTAAAGATATTCAAAGAAAACTAAGACTTATGATGACACTAGGAGAACTAGAGGTCACTGCAAATGTCTGTAAAAATGTACTCAGCCCTTTATGTGTTGAGTTCTTCTAGCTTTGTGAGTAATGTATCAGTATCTTTGCTTCACAAGTCCAGAAGCTGAGGCTCAAGTTTGCTCAGCAGCCTTTCTAAAGCTCTCAGTTCATGAACAGCAGGAAAGGATCAAGCCCATGATGGAGTCAGAGTTCTGCTCACTATTTCTCAAAGCCCCAGTCTATAAAATGCTCAGAGGGTGTCTTGACACCAAACACCTGCACCAGACAGCAGAAGTCCCTGAGGAGATTTCTAAAAACCTGAGTGCCTTGATCCTCATCTGATCTGTTGAAAGCAAAAACCCAAGGCAGAAGCTTCAGAATGTGTAATTTGTTTTCTATTCAGCAAAGAAATCCATTCTACTGTGAAGGTTAAGAATCACCAATTCAAATGCATTACTTCTTTAAAAATATTTCCTAGTGTTTTAATGTCTATATGTTCAGTGATATGATCCTGTTATATTTTATTTTTTTTGTTGTTCTTGTTTTTGTGGGGCTGGGGTTCAAACTCACGACCTTGCACTTGCCAGGCAGGCACTTGTGCCATGAAGCTATCTCCCCGGCCCTGATCCTATTATAGAACATCTCATTAATATAGTTTCTTTGTTTTTGTTTTTGTAACAACAGGTGGATGAGATATTTATTGATTCTTCCCTAAACAAGCACTATATCAAGAATCAAGTAATCAGACTGATGTAAGTATGTTTGAGCAAATGTGGTAATGACCCTGAAGGACAGAGGGCAAGGGACAAAAGGACTTTTATGTATTGTGTCCCTGTGGACTTCCTCTTGGCTGGGATTATCATCAACCTTCCTCCACTGTAGTCTCCAGACACAGGGTGGCAGCAATTTTTTAAATCTTTTATTTATTTATTATGGCTGGCACAGCATGCAGTAGCAGCATCAAACCCAGGTCCTTGTGCTTGTCAGGCAGGCACTTAGACCACTGAGCTATCTCTTGAGCCCTAGAATTTATTAATTTTAAAAAATATTTAGTAATTTGAGGTTGAGGGAAAGTGATGCGTTGAGTTTCCAAAGGGACAGTTACACCAAGTCACACAAGCACAACTAAATTCCATCAACTGGTTGTGAGGTCTAGAATTCAGGCCTCAAATCTACCAAAGCTTTCCCATAGGAAAGTCAATGGCATGCAGAAAGTTGTACAATTTTCAGCAGATGTGTTATTTCAAAAATACTAAGAAGGCAAAATTGGTTACAAAATGAGATCATAAATTGTGCATGTTCTGAAGCCCTGGTGACAAGAGGCATGCCCAGACAAGAAGATGTTTCTGCTGAAATGTCTTTTTTGGTTGTACTGGAGGAGAGACTCCTATCAGCAGCAGCAATTGCTCAGAAGTTTCAGTCGTGTTATTTTGAAAGCCACATAGCACAGCATGAATGTCACAGATGCAGACACATGAGCCTGTATGAACCTGAACTCCTTAAAGAAAAAGAGTGTGTTCAGACATGACTTTATTGGAAGGAAATAATAAACACTTTTCTTCCCAACAGACTACTGATGCCTTAATGGCAGATTTACTTAGAATTTAAAGTTCTTTATATTTTTACTGATAATTAGTGATTTTCATCAGGCTTTTCTAATAGCATTAGGATAATTTCAGAGATATAAAAGCATGTGAACTCTTGAACTTTCTAGATTTCACGCCCTCTATTTTCAAGTTGTGATTTGACAAGATATCCCAATAACATTATCAGAATTTTAAGAATTACTTTGTGTTTATAGTTTTTATCATTATATAATTCTTTCAGGGGTCCAGAGAAAGTCTATCTGGTGACCAGTATTGATTACTGCCATTTAAGGTTTTCTGTATGCCAACTAAATATTAAATTATAATTGTGTATATCTTCATATCTCAGAATCTAAATGAATTGCAATGGCTAAAATATCTCAGAATTGATATGATTTCCTTGCGTAGTTAAAAGATTTAGTAGCTTAGACATTTTATCCATTTAAGTTTTATAAGAACTTTTAATAACAATTTTCCTATTTTAAAGGTGTATAAAAATTCAGTTCCAAAGGTGAAGGAAGTTAAACCTGTTTATATTAAAAATTCAAGAGACTGGGCATATATAATCTGGAGGAGACTGGAAGGTTATATGCTACTGCTTTTTTGAATATTTTATATGCGAGACAGAATTGATGCTTTAGGTAGGTGCCCTCTTGAATATATACTTTTCTTTATGTGTCACAGTCCAGAGGAGGACAGTGTGACAGCAGACATCATTATGATATTCCAGTTCCCATCCACTGAGCAAAGGACAGTGAGAGAGAAGGAAATCCATAGTATCTTGAATCAAAAGATAAGGAACACAAGAGCTCTGCCAATAAATGTCTCATCAGTTCAAGTTAATGGTAAGTATGTAGCTTTCTATGGAATGTGAAGTTCTCCATTAAGTCCATGTTTTGTATAATCACAAGTTCAGCTGTCATTATTTTCATTCCAAATAATAGTTAGAACTCATGGAGGAGGGCTGGGATATAGCTCAGTTTGGTTGAACACTTGCTAGCATATACAAGAACCTGAGTGAGAGTTCCAGCACCACAAAAATTTAAAAAGGATGAGTAGAATTAATATGGAAAAATCCAATTTAAAGAAGTGATAGTTGCAGGTTTTCCTATTCCCTGATGAGAACATGTTTGGCATATCAAGTGACTTCTCTGAAAGTAGTTCACTGACATTCATCTCAAAATAAGGGCAAGCTTTTATCACCAGCAGAAGGTTAATCTGACCTAGCCACTGGATCCATGATTAAGTAAGTAAAAATGCCAGGGGTGAAGCAATGTCTATATTACACAAAGGACCTTCAAAAAAACAGCACCCTAATTACCTTACAAAGTATGGATTGGCTGAGTATAGTGGTGCTGGCCTGCAATTCTAGCTACTCACAAGGCTTAGGCAGGAAGATAGCAAGTTAGAAACCTGCCTAGGCAATGAAGTAAGACCTTACCTTAACATAAAAAGGGCTACGGCTCAGTGGTAGCGTGTCCACCATCATGTTCAAGGCCCTGCATTCAAGTCTGTTCTCCAATAGCCCACCGGCCCACCCACTCACATATACACAAAGGATAGATTCATATATGATCATAATATGAAGGTTTTGTTAGCTTCTTTTTTATGGGCATTTGACAAATTGGTAGACCAACTTTGGAGCCACTGGAGTCATTAGATAAATAAAGCTTTAAAATTCACTAAATTAGGGAAAAGTCTTCCTGGAACCACTTATGTATCATTCCATTTTCCTCTCTTCTGAGTTCCCTTAGCTCATTACATTCCATCACTAGCCTGAACTGCAGGGAAGTAGCATTTACCAGGGCTATGCTCTCTAAACACAGTCTATAAGTTGCTATATTCCAATTAAGTAGAAAACTTCAACTGCGTATATACAGTAATCAACCGAAAAAGGTAGGGAGTCTAATAATGAAAAAGAGCTTAGATCTCTAATTTCTTGACAGGCTTAAAAAAGGAGCTCTATATTAAAACACATTTTATAAATTCTGTAATGCTGTTCTGGAAATCCATTCTTTATATTAGTATGCAAGAGATTATAGGGAATCTGGTTAGATAGAAACTTGCTTACCCTTGTATACTAAACTGCTTCCTCATCACCTATTTCCAGTAAGCAACCAAGGACAGGTTTCTCCTACAAATCCCTAGGCACACCAGATGTGAGAAAGTCAGAGCAAGTGAATTGTATTAGACATGAAATGCCCAGTCTCCCAAAGGTCTAGCTGACTCTTCACAGGGAAACCTCAGCAGAAAGTGAGGTTCTGAGGTCATGAAACAGGCAGAAGTTTGCTGATGTGATAGTCAGCTACTCAAGGAGTGAAGTTGTGGACCTCTCCCAAACAGGGCGGAGGAACCTGTCAACTACCTAATCCACCTATTTTGTTAGATGGTGAGGCACATGAATCTAGATGGCAAAATAGTGACAATTTTGATAAGTTGTAGGGTTTACTGTACATAATTGCTAATAATGAGTAAATCTTCCAGGAATTCAGAAGCCAAACTATCTGAAACTAGAAATGAAGCATAAAATGGTCATCGTTTGTCTAGTCTTATATTGTCTGGGCTGAGCTTATGAGTATCCCCTTATTTTAAAGACTGGTAGATAAAACACTCAGGTGTGCAAATGGAGAACCTGATTTAAAAAGAACCTAATTCTAACTCCACTGAGTCACAACAGGACCCATATAATTGGCCCACACCCTTGTGCCCATTTTCCCATCTGCAAAATGCATTAATAATGCTTCCTGAAACAACAGGACTATTGTGAGAATGCACAAGAAAGTAGAAAGCATAAAGTAAACATAGAGAAGATGATTACACATGAGGCCATTAAATTGTGCATGTGCTTCAGAATCCTGAAGCCTTTAGAGTGAGTGACTAGTAGTAGAATAAACTAATCTTAAAGGCTCCAGAATTGGCAGATGTATGGTGTTTACCAGTATTCAGTAAAGGCCTTTAGAGTAGCATCTTTAAGGCAATTCTTAAACAGGCAAAAATATTGTTCCAAAGAAATATGTAACCTTGGAACTTCTAAAACATGGAAATTTAAAACAATAGAGATGCTAGGTCAAGCCTCTAAGTAACACATAGTTTAAGATTCAACCATAATTTATCAAGAAGCTATTTTGTTTTGAGGATTAACTATGTGAGACAGGTCCTCACTAGAGGCAATGTGGCAGAGCAAAGCTAAAATCAGCTTCTGCACAGTGCAGAAGAGGCACATAAGATGCAGAGAAAGTTTTTTCAAAGGAGAAATGGGACACAAGATGAGGGGAGGAAGGGAAAAAATTGTTTAAAAGGGAATGGAAGATGAAATGAAAATAGAGCGTTTTCAAATGGCAAAGGGACCAAGAGCTGTATGTAGGAAACAGAGGTGGATGGGAAGAGAAGGAGACAGAAAAGAAAAAGGGTCTGTTATGTGAAAGTGCAAGTTCTCCAAGACAAATGTAATCATTATGTACTGTAAACATGTACTGATAAAAAAAGACATAATTCATAGAAAATCTCTGGCTGTGGTTGGGCCTCCATGTAGGTGACAAAGGCCTGTTCCCACCAGACATTTGCAGCAGGTAAAACTGAACAGTAACCCAGTTACTCCAACTCAGAAACGGTGCAGTGTAGTCACTTTCAACATGGAAATATTATTATTATCTCTGCTCACTTCTGTACCTGGGAAGTAAAAATGCTGTAAGAACTAGAAATATTATAAAATCATTATTAATCTATTGTTAGTTTACCTCCAAGTATGCCCATTATCCCTAAAAATTTAAGTCTAAAACTTCAGCTATAATTATTGCCATTGCACTTACCCTGGTATTGCTCATAAGAGTGGATCTCTTGCATCTTACTGCAATGAAGTAGATGAGGTTTTAACTCGAGAATTTTAGCATTAGGCTGTTTTCCACTACTAGGAACAAATTAAACTATTAGTGGAGCCAGGTGCTTTATTTCTTAAGTTACATTTGACAGAGAGCTGAACACATCCTATAAGTAAACACTGGGAATTTTTTTTAGCAATTGATTCTTTGCAATGCAGTGACTTGGAAAATTTTTTTTGACAATTACAAAACACATTAGTAGTACATTTCAATATTTGATACAATGCATATTGTTGTCCTCTTATGAGTTATACAGAGCTCAAGGTGTAGGTGTTATAATTTTTCAAATCATTATTGGTACAACCAAATTTCTTCTTATTGAACTAAGAGAAAGTAGTTGCATACATAATTCAATGTTTGATAATCGCAGTGGGTTATTGGTAAAACTGGCAATGTTAGAAGGTGTTGATTTAAGCCTTTTTTACCTCAGCATTCTAATCTAGTTTTGCATTTTATGCCTTGTGGTCCAACTTTTCTACTGAGTGGTTGAGGTCAAGTTTAAGCACGACTTGTACAGAAAAACATGTAACTTTGTATCTCTCAAGGTCAGTCAAATCCCCTCAGGATTTACTTTGGAACCATGTACCATGCTTTGTAGAACTGTTGTCATTGTCAGCTGTCTGGATGGGTCATGGCCTTTGCTTGACCAGTTTGCTCTCTGTGAGAGCCTGAGAGAATATTTTCTCTCTAGGTGACTCTCCTTAGGCACACTATATACCTTCAATCCCTTTCCTCTGTGGTCCTTTAATGTCCTTGAACAGAAAATTTGGGAAACCACTGAGTTATAGGATACTGCAACAAAGATTCTGTGCTGTCTTGAGTCCTCACTGACCTTGAAGGGCTACGGCCAAAATACTGGCTATCCTTGTAGGCCTTTTTTTTCTTTAATTTTTGGTCTGTAAACTTATACTCTTAGCCCTCCAGAAGAAAAGCTTAGTGTTAACTATTATGCTAAAACAAGGGTGCTTGAGCTTACTATCACAGTCTTTCTGAATATCAAATATCTTTGACTTGACTTGGAATTGGTTTTATCCATAAATCATTAATATTCTAATAAATATCTATGGAATGTGAGAAAAGCAGTTATACATTTTTACACAGATATTGAGAAATATAAGCATGTACCAAATTTTAACCTGTCCATTCTTTGGCATTTTTCCTAGTCTCTTACTCTTATTTAATATCCATTTTTTGTTTTATTGTAAACCAACCACTTACTTGAGAGTGAGTATAATGGTAACTGAAATTACATTAAAAGCAGCACCCATCTAAAAGACCAGCATGACAGGCATTCCAGTATAGTTTCAGTGTTACACATTGCTATCATCAGTATCAAAAACCTTTTGAGGTTTCTTAGGACCATTATCTAATTCATCCTGTGTATATAACTGCGTGGCATTGCACCTGCCATGGTTCCTATCTTTTCAGCTTGCAGTTACTTCATTGTTTAACCCTTAAGTCCCTGATTTCCACTCAGCTGTTTTATGCCTCTCCATTTTTATTTCTTCTTTAGGTTTCTCACACTAGGGAGACTATATGATATCTAAACATGTAGGTCTGCTTTATTTCACTTTAAGTATATATTCAAGATACATCCATTTTTATATGAAGTCTTCTAACTTACCATTCCTTATAGCTGAGTAATATTCCATTGTATAAAAATATCACATCTTTTTCAACCATTCTTTAGATGATGGGCATTTTGGTTGTTTCCAAGATTTGGCTATCACAGTTTGTGCTGCTGTGAATATAGGTGCATAGATATCACTATGACATGATGTTATCAGTTCTTCTGGGAAAATTCCCAATAGGGGGATAGCTGGATTGAATAGGATTTCCAGCTTTGGCTTTTACAAGGACCTTCACACTGCTTTCCATACTGGTTGCACCAGTCTGCATTCCCACCAGCAGTAGAAAAGGGTTTCTTTTTCCCCACGGCCTCTCCAACGTTTGTTGTTGGTTGATTTCTTTATGGTAGCCATTCTTTCTGGTGTGAGATGGTATCTAAGTGTTGTATTAATTTGCATTTTACAAATGGCTAGCGATGTGGAGTATTTCTTCATGTATTTGTAGGCTTGTTGAATTTCTTTCTCTGAGAAGTGTGTGTTCATCTCAGATGCCCATTTCTGGATTGAGTATTTGAATTTTGTAAACCTTACAGTTTTTAATTCTTTATAAATTCTAGATAGAAGACCTTTGTCTGAATACTTATTACTTATAATATTTTTCAGAATTTGTGGGTTGTCTTTTCACTCTATTGGTAATTTCTTTTGAGGTGAAAAAAACTTCTTAGCTGCAGGAGATCCCAGTTGTTGATTCCTTCAAGTGTAAAACATGCATTTTGATTATTGCCCATGAACTTTGCCTACCCCAATGTCTTCAAGACTTTGTCCCATTTTCTCTTCCAAGAAATTTAATGTTTCTCTTTTAATATTTAGATCTTTAATCCTTTTTGACTTTACTTTAGTGCATGGTGATAGACTTGGGTCAAGTTTTAGTTTTCAGCATGTAGAGAGCCAGTTTTTCAAGCACCACTTATTACAGAGGCTATCTTTCTTCAAGTAAACATGTTTGGCCCCTTTGTCGAAAATAAAGTGGCTGAGTGTGTTTGTATTTGCTTCCACATCTTCTATGCCATTGATCCTCAGGTCTATTTTTTTTTTTGCCAACACCATGCTGATTTTATCACTGTAGCTTTGTAGTATAATTTTAGGTGAGGAATTGTAATGCCTCCTGCCTTACCTTTGCTTCCCAGGATTGTCTTTGCAATTCTGGATCTTTTTTGCTTCCAAATAAATTTTAGGAATGACTTCTCCAGGTCTGTGACATATATTGATGTTATTTTGATAGGGATTGCATTAAATGTAGTATAACAATTTAGTGAGCATGGCCATCTTCACAATGTTGGTTCTTCCTATCTAGGAGCAAGGAATATCTTTCTATTTTTTGACATCCCATAGGAACTCTTTCTTCAGAGTACTTTAGTTTTATTGAAAAGCTCTTTTACTTCTTAGTTAGGTTAATTGCTAAGTATATCATTTTCTTCAGTGCTATCATAAAAGGTATTATTTCTCTAATTTCTCTCTGAGTGTGTTTGTTATCTGTATAGAGGAATGCCATTGACTTTTCTCTGTTGACTTTGTAACCTGCTATGCTACTAAATTTGTGTATTAATACTAGTAGCTTGTTTGTGGAGTTTTGGGGTCTTCCAAATAAATTATCATGTCACCTGCAAATAGTGATAAAAACTTCTTCTTTACCTATTTTTATTCATTTTATTTCTCTCTCTTTTCTAATGGTTATAGATAATGATTTCAGAGCAATATTGAATCGGAGTGGTGACAGAGAAGATCCTTGACTTGTACAGATTTGAGAGTAAAAGACTTCAGGTTTTCTTCATTTAGAATTACATTAACTGTTGGATTGTCATAGATGGCTTTTATTAGCTTGAGGTAGAGGCCTTCTGTTACAAGTTTCTGCAGAACTTTGAACATGAATAAGTGTTGGACTTTGTCAAAAGCCTTTTCTGCATCAATTTAGACAATCATATAATTTTTGGCATTAGCTCTATTAATATAGTGTATTACATTTATAGATTTGCATATATTGAAACATCCTGGCATCCCTGAGATAAATCCTACCTGATCATGGTGTATAAACCTCTTCATGATTTTTGTATTCTTGTGGTGAGTATTTTATTGAGAATTTTTGCATTTATTTTCATAAGAGAAATTGGCCTGTAGTTTTCATTTTTAGTTGCATCTCTGGTTTTGGTATCAGTGTGATATTTGCTTCTAGGAATGATTTTGACAGGATGCTTCCTTTTCAATTTCATTGATGTTTTAGGAGTACTGGGCTTATATCTTCTATAAATTTCTTGTAGAATTTAGTAGTGAATCCATCAAGACCTGGGCTTTTCATTGTCGGTAGGGTTTTTATTATAATTTGTATTTCACTGGCTGTTATTGGGTTGTTGAGAGTTCTTATATCTTCTTGATTCAGTTTTGGTAATTTATAATTTTCTAGGAATCTGTCTTTTTCTTCTGTGTCTTCAATTCTGTGAGAGTAAACATTCTCCAAGGAGCTATTTATGATCTGCTACATCTCAGCTGTGTCTGTAGTAATTTCACCCTTTTTGTTTCTTATTGCTCGAATTTGAGTCCTTTCTTCTTTTGCATGAGGTTAATTAGAGGCTTATCAATTTTATTTAATCTTTCAAAGAACCAGCTTCTTGATTTATTAATTCTTTGTATTGTTTTCTTTCTCTCAACTGGATTAATTTCTGCTCTAATCTTTATAATTTCCTCCCATCTTTCAGCCTTTGATTTCGTTTGCTCTTCCATTTCTAGTCAGTTTAAGTACTGCGTGAGAGTATTTATTTGTTCCTGTCCTGTTCTCTTAATATGTTACTTCAAAGCTATAAATTTCCCTCTAAGAACTGCTTTCATTGCATCCCATAAATTCTGGAAGGTTGTGTTTGAATTTTCATTAAGTTGTAGATATTGTTTAATTTCTTGTTTAATTTCATCAGTAGCTCACTGGTTGCTGAGAAGGGTGTTGTTTAATTTCCATGTATTTCTGGGGTTCTTGTGGTTTCTTTTCTCATTGATTTCCAATCTCATTGCACTATGATCAGATAGTATGCATGGGATAAATTCTATTTTCTTGCATATAATTAAGCATGACCTCTGAACTAACATGTGGTCTATTTTAGAAAATGTCCCATGTACAGCTGAAGAAAATGTGTATTCTGAAGTGGTTGGGTGGAACACTCTGTGTATGTCCACTAAGTCCAGATTCTGGCTTAGTTCTGCTACCTCTTTGCTAATTTTTGTCTGCTTGACCTATCTTTTTGGGACAAGTGGGTGTTAAGATTTCCTGTTAAGATTGTGGTATTGGTCCATCCTGCGAATTCCACCCACCACTGGGACCGGCCCTTCCTCGACCTGGTAAAGTGGTTCCAGCTCCCAGCCTAGTCCATATCCTGAACTCCACCCACCATTGCAACCGGCCTCAGGGTGACCAGAAAAAGACGCTCCCAGTGTAGCGCACATTGGCTGGAGCTACAATTCCACCCACAGACCTGACCCATGGGGCCTTGCTGCAGCCAGCTGCCGAGTTCCACCAGCAGCCAGGCACGACTGGAGGGGAACAAGCTTGATGAATCTGGAACAAACTCCCTTAGGCACTAACAGCATAACTTCACTAAGTGCAGAGATCACTGCTATACAAAATGATAAAGACAAGGAGTAAGATGCAATCTCAGATACCTAGCCCACCCAGAACTCATACAGGAGACACTACTATGGAAGAAAATGGGAATCATGCACCCAAAACTTCTGAATTAACAGCATCTGAGGTAGATAGACAAGTGCAGAAATGTATAGAGCAACTCAGATCAGAGATAGCATCTGTATTTGAAAAAAGAAATGCATGAATTAATAGAATCTGAAGTGAAAAAACAACTGCAGAAACGTACAGAGGAAATCAGAACAGAAATAAACTCTGAAGAAAAAAAACAACATCTCTAAATTAATAGCACCTAAAGCAGGGGAACATCTACAAAAAGGTAAGGTAGAGCAGAGCAGAAATAATCTCCGAACTAGAGAGAGAAAGGATAACTATAATGAAAGATTTAAGTAATATTAAAGAAGACATTGATATAAAATTAGAGGAGAATGGAAAAATTATGGATGTCCCGACTGAGCAATACAAGAAAGAAATAGATTGCATGAAACAGTTTCAAAGAAATATACAAGAAAATAAAATCTCAATCACAAGCAGCAAAACTGTATGAACAAAAGTGAAGATAGAATTTCAGATCTTGAAGACACCATTGCAGCTAGTGAAAAGGTAAAAAAGGATCTCTTAAAAACAACTAGGATGCAGGAAAATATACTTCAACTTCTGCAAGATGGTGCAAAAATGAACAACGTGAGATTAGTAGGAATCAATGAGAAAGAAGTAGTCATTAAAAATGATATAAAAAGAATATGGACAGAAGCAATAGGAGAAAACTTCCCAAATATGAGAAAACAATCAGATATTCAGGTAAATGAAGCCTACAGAACACCAAATAACATTAACCCAACTAAAAACACATCAAAACATATAATAATTAAGATCCTAGAAATCTACCAGAATAACATATTAAAAGCTGCTAGAGCAAAGAAACACAACACATTTAAAGGAAAACCAGTAAAAATAATGGCCGATTACTCTTCACAAGCCATGAAATCAAGAAGAGCATGGAGCAGAGTGCTTCAAGTCCTCCATGCAAACAAATTTCAGCCCAGACTGCTATATCCGGCAAACTCTCATTCAAATATGAGGGAGAAGTCAAATACTTCCACGACAAGGAAAAACTAAAGAATTTCATGA
>PVKN010020325.1:0-15988 GCA_004027915.1 Capromys pilorides
AGCATGTGGTGCTGGGGATTGAACTGTGGTCCCTGTGGTTGCCTAAGCTTTCCTAAGCAGGCGCTTTAGACTGCTGAACCATCTTGCCAACCCATCTGGGTACTTTTGCTCTACCCTGTCACTGGTACAGGTGACCCACATGTGCTGGGGGTTTCAGGTACTTGGGAGAAGCCTGTCCCCTCCCTCAACTAAGTAACCTCGGGCGAGTAACTGACAGCTCTGAGCCGGCGCTTCTGCGCTGTGCTATACAGGGTAGTGCTGCTGTTGCTTCCATGGAAGGTGCCAAAGGTTCCCCTGTATTTACGCAGTGCAGGCCGGAAAGGGCGTGTCAAGTACCCTGCACGCCTTCAGAGCTCAGTTGTTCCCTAGAAGGTGCGAGCCATCACTGAACTTGGGGACAGTGCTTTTATGACCTGGGCCCTGCACTGTGGAGTAGCTCTGATTTCCCCCAGCAGAACATTGCTGCAGCAAGATCCTAGGGTGCCGTGTCAGCCCTGCTGTTACTGCCTGTTATCATGGTTTGCTCCTGGCCTGCACCCCTGAAGGCCATGGTCCCACACTGTACTTGTTCCTACACTGAGCCAGAGACAGCATGTGGTTGTTTTTTTTTTTTTTTTTTTTTTTTTTTTTTTTTTTTTTTTTTTTGTCTTTTTGAGACAAGGTCTTGCTCTTTTGTAGCCTAGGCTGGTCTCGAACTCACACTGATCCTCCTGCCTCAGCCTCCCAAGCATGTAGTTCTTAAAGCCAGCCAAGGGGCCGTACTCACACCTTTTAAGGGTTGCTGCATGGCCACCCCGCCACCACCCCAAATCCCCATCTGACCCAAAGAGCAGGCTGGGCCTTGGCCTGTACCCTGCAGGTACTGCAGAGGGCTGAGGTCCCCTCAGGCTCACCCAGTGGCCTGCTGTGGAACATTGAGGCGCTGTTGCAATCCTGGCACTGTTGTTCCTTTCACATAGACCTCCGTTTGCCACCCGGCTGCTGGCACACAAGATCCAGTCCCCACAGGAGTGGGAGGCGATCCAGGCTCTGACGGTGAGGAGGGGAGACCAGGTTCCTGTCACCTGCTCCCCATTGAGGTGATGGTGCTGGGCTGAGGCCAAGACTAAAGTTCTTGGGGCTCTATAAAGCTCTGTTGAGAGCCCCAGGGAGTTGTGAGCAGGTGGCCTACGATGATGTGTGGGCCGGCCCCTGAGGTCCCACAGCAGACTCCTACCCCAGACTCGGTACACGTTGGCATGTTGTTGGGGGAGGGATAAGGACCAATGGCCCAGGGGTCTCCTTTGCAGCTGCACAGGAAGCTGCCTTTCTGGGAGGCGCGGTAAGCATAGGGAA
This sequence comes from Capromys pilorides, assembly GCA_004027915.1. NCBI lineage: Eukaryota > Metazoa > Chordata > Mammalia > Rodentia > Capromyidae > Capromys > Capromys pilorides. The sequence continues at coordinate 1,336 of PVKN010020325.1, forward strand.
TCTGGCTGGCCTTGGTGGCGCACACCTGTAGTCTCTGCTGGAGAGGCCATAGCAGGAGTTTCTTAAGTTCAAGGTCAGCTTGGGCCACTTACTAGGACCCTATCTCAAAATAGAAGTTCTAGGGTACAGCTCGGCATTTTGTGGGCTCACTCCCTAGATCAGAGCCCCACCCAGACGTGCTTGATGAGGCCCCCTTCAACACGTGCTTCCAGGAATTTGTATCTGGAGAGTTTTCTGGTTCTGTTCAGGAGTGCCTAGCCCTGCCTTGGTCTCCAGGACAGCACTGTCCTAGTGGGGGTGCCAGGGGATCCCAGCCCTGGATCTGAGGTGTCCCAGCAGTGTCAGTAGCAGATGAGGATGACAGGCTCATGCTCCATGCTGGGGCCACGCCAGCTGATGCAGAAGAAAGCTCCTGTCAGGCATGAAAAAGGAAAGTTTTTTCATTCCTTTCCCCTTCCTTTCCTTTTCTTTCTTTTTTGTGGTACCAGGGATCAAACTTGGGACCTTGTGCTTGCTGGGCAAGCACTTATTCTACTGAGTGTTTTTTCTTTTAAGAATTGTGTCTTTTGGGGCCAGCGAGATGGTTCAGTGGTCTAAAGCGCCTGCTTAGGAGGGCTCAGGCAACTGCGGGGACTGCAGTTCTATCCCCGGCACCACATGCTGCGCCAGCGCCACCACCAGGGCAGGCTGAGCCAGCCACAAAAATGAATAAATAAAGAAACAAACAAATACAACAAGCAAACAAATAAATAAAATAAAAAAAAATTAAAAAAAAAAAAAGAATTGTGTCTTTTATTTAGTATGTTAGCTTTATTTCTAAACTGTACAGGAGGGGCCGGGGAGATAGCTCCAGGGCACAAGTGCCTGCCTGGCAAATGCAAGGTCCTGAGTTCCATCCCTGGTTCTGCAAAATAAATAAATAAACTGTACAGGAATCCTATGGTTTTACAGATACACTTTCAGAAAAGGCCTAAGTAAATGGATAATGCCAAATTAAATTTTATTTTTATTTATTTGTTTATTTTGGCCGGCTCAGCCTGCCCTGAGGGCAGGGATGGCACAGCATATGGTACCGGGGATCGAACTGCGGTCCCTTGTGCCTGTTTAAGCTTGCCTAAGCAGGTGCTTTAGACTGCTGCACTGTCTCACCAGCCGCCGCCCCCATGATTTTTTTTTTTGTGGGACTGGGGCTCAAAACTCACAACCTTGCACTTGCCAGGCAGGCACTTGTGCCACGAAGCTATCTCCCCCGGCCCATACCCCAAATTAATTTTTTTTTTTTTTTTTTTTTTGAGACAGGGTCTTGCTATGCAGTTCAGGCTGGCCTTGAGCTCACTTTTGTGGTCCAGGCTGGTCTCGAACTCACATTGATCCTCCTTCCTCAGCCTCCCAAGTGCTGGGATTACAGGCATGCGCCACCACACCCAGGTTCCCAAATTAATTTTTAAAGAGAAGAAAAGTGGGCTATGGTTGTAGCTCATTGGTAGAGTACCTAACGTGTGAAGGTCCTAGGTTTGGTCTTTAGCACCACAATAAAGAATAACAATTAAAAAAAGAAAAAGGGAGGGGGAAGCAGTGAGAAAAGAGTATGCAGGCAAGATGGCTTGCCAAACTCCAAGATCCCCTTGATACTTAGCTGGCCGCATCACCCCCTTCATCCCTGGCAACAGGAGCTGCCTTAAGAATTGACAAGGCAGTGCTAGTCACTCTGCATCCTTGACTCCATGCCTGGGGTGGGGGGGAGGGATATATGACCAGGCCCAGGGCTCCAGCCCCCTCTGTCTGCAGTGTCCTCAGGAGTGTTTCCCCCTTCTGGGCTGGCCGGGTTTCAGGGGCTGTTCCCTGCCTCCTTCCTGGGCCCCTCACTCCCTCTCTGTCAGGTGCTGGAGGCATGCATGAAGAGCTGCGGCAAGAGGTTCCACGACGAGGTGGGCAAGTTCCGCTTCCTGAATGAGCTCATCAAGGTTGTGTCTCCCAAGGTGCGTGCCCCAGGCCTCAGGCAGAGTGTTGGGGATGTTGGTGGGGGGTGGAGGGCCCTGGGATTCGAAGAGCCCTTCCTGTGGCCAGAGCTTATGCCAAGTGCCACTGAGCTCTGTGGTTGCCAGGAAGACAGCTTTGCCAGCTCCAAGATCTCTTGATACTTACCTGGCCACAGTGCCCTATCTGGTCTATGGCAGAAGGCCTTTCGTTCCCTACCACCCAGGAATGGCTTCCCTGGGGCATGACATCCACAGCCACAGACTTAAGCTGGCAGATGGGTCATACTCTGGCCTTTGGTGTGAGTTTAGTGGGAGAACATGAACATGCTTAGAGGCCCTGAATGAGGGCTGTCCCTCAGTGCCCCTCACTCTGCCCCATTCTGTGGCCAGAGCTGCTGAATGATCCTCCTTCCCAGGAGGAGGTGAGCCACCTCCCCAGCAGGTGTACTGCTGGTTGTGGGGTGTAGGACCCAGGCCCTCAGTTCCAAACCTGCTTCTCCCTGGTCAGCTGGAAGCCTCTGGCTCCTTCTCAGTGCACAGGATTGTCCATGGGCTCCCTCTGAGAAGGTGCTGTGCCCTGGGCCTTTCCTGGCCAGCGCATCTCCAGCACAGTGAGGAAACTGAGTCATGGGGGGCTGACCTGGGCAGTAAGCTGCAGAGCTTGGAGGTGAGCTCAGCTTAGCCCAGGCTGCTTAGGCAGAGATTGAGGACCCTGAGGCAGAGCCTTTCCAGGGGAGGCAACCAACTTGGGCTGGACTTGGGGCTGTCACAAGTAGAGCTGGGCAGGCCAGGCGTGGTGGCACACGCCTGTAATCCCAGCACTTGGGAGGCTGAGACAGAAGGATCAGTGCTCGATTGAGACCAGCCTGTGCTACAAAAGTAAGCTTAAGGCCAGCCTGAACTACATAGCGAGAACCTGTCTCAAAAAGACAAAAAACAAACAAAAAAAAAAAACATAGAGCTGGGCAGTGTCACAGTGTCCCTCTCCTCCACACTGAAGTACCTCGGCTCCCGGACGTCGGAGAAGGTAAAGAACAAGATCTTAGAGCTGCTCTACAGCTGGACGGTCTGCCTGCCCGAGGAGGTGAAGATCGCAGAGGCCTACCAGATGCTGAAGAAGCAGGGTGAGGCAACCATGGGGCTTCAGGGGCTCCAGGCCAACAAGGTCACAGTCTGCCCTTAACTTCCAGAGAGCAAAGGGCCAGTGGGACCTTGAGTTGACAGTGCCAGAGCCCAGCCTTCGTATACAGGTGGTGGGTTTGGGTCAAGCTTCTCTTCTGAGGGTGGCCTCAAAATTTGGATATTCAAACCCTCTGCCCACACAGTTTGGTGCACAGGTCAGAGAAAGCCCTGGCCTGGGACCTGCTAACAGCCTTCCTGACCCTGTCTACCCTAGGCATTGTAAAGTCTGACCCCAGGCTTCCGGAAGATGCTGTCTTTCCCCAGCCCCCTCCTCGGCCCAAGAATGTGATCTTTGAAGATGAAGAGAAATCCAAGGTGAGGCTGCAGGAGGAGCTGGGCACTCGGGCCACTTGAAGCAGAGGCTCCTACTGAGCATGGTCCTTGAAGAAGGTGACAGGTACCACTGATAAAGCTTTTCCTGGTGCCAAGTACATGTAATACCTCACACCTGCGTTTAACACACAGATACCCCTTAGTTAGCTTGAGGTGTTTGTGTTCTTTTTTTTTTTTCTTTTGAGACACTGTTGTTCAGGCTGGCCTTGAGTTCCCTGTATAGCCTAGGCTAGCCTCAAATTCCTGGTGACACTCTTGCCTCAGCCTCCCCAGTGCTGGGGTTGCAGGCTATGCACCATGCTCCCTGAGTTCACATGTCTTTATGTAACAATGGATTAGGCAATAAGTACTGAGTAAAGAGGCGGAAGTGAACTCCTCTTCCCAACTCTGCTGACCCCAGAGGGTGACCGCATGCCCATGACCCGGAAGATTCTCAGAAAGCCATAGTGACATAGGAGGCTGCCGTGGAGGACTCCCCTCCACCAGGCTCGCAGTGCCTCTCCTGTCCAACAGGACAGCCACCAGCTGTTGGTAAATTCCTACCACTTCCCAGAGAGCTTTAGTAACTTGCCCAGGTCCCAAAGCTGGGAATTGGGGTGCTGGCCTGTCTCCTCTGGCCTGGCACTGCCCTCACAGATGCACGCCTATCCCTGCAGATGCTGGCACGCCTGCTGAAGAGCTCTCACCCTGAGGACCTCCGAGCGGCCAACAAGCTCATCAAGGAGATGGTGCAGGAGGTGAGGAGGGGCCAAGTGCAGTGGGGAGGCGGGCAAAGCATGGCACTGGGGCTGGGAGTGTGCATAGGCCAGGGGTCCTGCAGGGCTGTGGCCACCTGAGCTGATAGCCCTGCACAGACACCTGGGAGGCCCAGGCTGCTGCTCGCTGCCATTAGAGGTGAGCTGAAGGTGGGTGTGGCTCAGTGGTAGATGATTTGCATGCAGCACGTGATCCTGGGTTCCATCCCCAGCTGCAAAAGAAAAATGAATTGCCCCCCTAGTGCATGTTTTAAAGTATGTAGGTCTTGGGGCTGGGGAGATAGCTCACGGGCACAGGTGCTTGCCTGGCAAGTGCAAGGTCCTGAGTTCAATCCCTGGTTCCTCAAAATAAATAAAGAAAGTAAGTATATGTAGGTCAAGCCAGGCGTGGTGGTTCACGCCTGTAATCCCAGCACTTGGGAGGCTGAGGCAGGAGGATCAATGTGAGTTTGAGACCAGCCTGGGCTACAAAAGTGAATTCTTAAACCACATTACATATTTGTTTGTGTTTTGTCCGGCTCGGCCTTCCCTGGGGGATGGGGGGGCGGCGCAGCACGTGGGGCCTGGGATCAAGCCGTGATCCCTGCGCGGTGGCCTAAACTTCCTGAGGTACGCGCTTTAGACCGCTAAGCCGTCTCACCAGCCTTTTTTTTTTTTTAAGTTTATTTTATTTTCTTCAACCACATTACATATTTGTTTGTGTTATGGCTGGCTCAGCCTTCCCTGGGGGTGGGCAGCGGCGCCTCACGTGGGGCCTGGGATCGAGCCTCGGTCTCTGTGCGGTGGCCTAAACTTCCCAATGCACGCACGTTAGACCGCTAAGCCATCTCACCAGCCCGAAATGCATTTCTTTCAAAAGTGAATTCAAGGCCAGCCTGAACTGCATAGCAAGACCTTGTCTCAAAAAGACAAAAATAAATAAGTAAATAAAACAAAGTACATAGGTCAGTGTTTATGTGTGTATAAATGTACATAGTCACACATGTTTTGTGTATGAGTAAGCATAGACTTTGGGATGGGGGAATAGAAATTGAATTCAGGACTTTGCACTTACCAAGCAGTTAATGTGCCACTGAGCTACATCCTCAGCCCCAAGTACATGTAGGTTGAGGGGATACACTGAATCTCGGGAGGACAGTGCTGAGGGCTGAACCCAGCCTTCACACTGAGCAGTGTCCCCAGCCCTTTTTAATTTTTTTTTTTTTTTTTAATATTGAGGCAGGGTTTCACTGAGTTGCTAAATTCCCCAGGCTGAGCTTGAACTTTATGTCTTCCTGCCTCAGTCTCCTGGAGTGCTGGGGTTATAGGCATGTGCCACAGCTCCCAGCTCTGAATATTTTGTTGATTAGGCAAAGTCAGACAAAAGTTTGCAAGCCAGGTATGTTGAAGCACGTAATCCTAGCACAGGAGGCTGAGGCAGAGGGATTACTGAGAGTTTGAGGCCAACCTGGGCAATATAGTTGAAGGCCAGTCCAAATTGTATAGCAAGACCCTGTCTCAAATAATAGATGATCAACAGATATACAGGTGATAGATGATAGATATATAAATTGATTGGTAGATGACAGAGATAGATAGATAGATAGATAGATAGATAGATAGATAGATAGATAGATAGATAGATAGAGCCAGGCTACAGCTTACAGGTAGAGCTCCCCTGACTTCAGTCCCCAGTACTTAAAAAAGTTTGTAGGGCAGTTAGTAGCAATTTTGAGAGCAGAGGTGATGCTCAGTGTAAAAGGTTAAGGGCTGCCAAGCAGACGCCTAGGGCAGGAGCGGGTGGAGGCTGCCCAGCAGCAGCCCCATGTGGCTGGATCATCAGGTGTTTTTCTTGGAAGGACCTGGGCTTTTGCATAAGAAGTGTGGCCTTGCAGCAGCTGCCAGTTCGTCCTTCCAGGCCGCGAGTCAGTCTCAGGCTGGTGGGCCAGGCATCAGCTTGGGTCCTGGACCAGCTGCTGGATACACCTTTGTGTCCTGCCCGAACTCTGCAGAGGATGTGTCCAGAGGCCAGAGGGCTCAAGTGCAGGGTTGTCCTGAAGGGCCACACTGTGTATCCAGATGGCTGAGAGTCGGGGCCCTGCCAAGGAGGGAGAGTCTTCCTGCCACACAGTGCATGCCTACCTGCCCTTCTGTGAGGGAGGAACGTGCCCAGCAAGACTGGGTAAAGGGTGGGGTCGTGTCCTGTGGCCACCTGTAAGGCCCACATTCACTGGGTACCCACAGACACTGGGAAGGCCACTGCTTGTTTCTAGGTAGTGCTTATTGACTAGTAGATCCCTTTTGCTGCTAAGCATGGGAACATCCCCTCAAGGGTCAGACACAGGAGAGTATGGGTCACTTTGAGTACCAGGTGTGGATCTAGGATGGGCTGGGGATGTAGCTCAGCAACACAAACTCCTGTTTGGCAAGTGCAAGGTCCTGAGTGCACTTCCTGGTACAAAAAAAAAAAAAAAGTGGATCTAGGGCTCTGGCCCTGCAGTAATGTGGCTCCCAGGCCGTCCTGGAGATGGCTGTGAGCTCCTACAAAGGCTGGACCCAGCGGCTCTGGCAGCACGGGTGGAAGTGACCACGTGGGTGGCAGAGGGCTTCTAGGACCAGTGTGCCCTGTCCTGGGTGAAGCAAGCCCCACCCAGACTCTGCATACCCTCTTCGAGGTGGGCAGTACCTGGCATAGCGTTCACTATGCGATGCCTTCACAGGACCAGAAGCGGATGGAGAAGATCTCGAAGCGGGTGAATGCCATTGAGGAGGTGAACAATAACGTGAAGCTGTTGACGGAGATGGTGATGAGCCACAGCCAGGGCAGCGCGGCAGCTGGCAGCAGCGAGGACCTCATGAAGGTGCGCTGTGCCCTCCCCACTCGGCCCTCGCCAGAGCGCCCTAGTTCTGACACTCCCACCCTACTGCCCCCAGGAACTGTATCAGCGCTGTGAGCGGATGCGACCCACGCTGTTCCGACTGGCCAGCGACACGGAAGACAATGACGAAGCCTTAGGTAAGTCCGATGCTGGAGCTGGAGCCCCAGCTCCACCTCCCCAGGCCCTGCTGGACATCTGCAGTTACAGGAGCCTCCACAAGGGGGCCCCCTTTCCCAGCACTGGTGGGTTTCTCCATTGGAAGGAGCCAGAGGCCGCCTGCCCTGAGAGGCCTCTGAGACAAGCTCATTAGCAGGCACCTCACTCACTGCCCAGCAGCTGCAGAGGAAGACTGTCCCATGTCACAGCTGGTGTTCAGAGACAGAAATGACCAGCAGAGTGTTCGGGTTGCTGGGGGTTGGTGACCAAGGACTGTGCTTCCCACTCCCCCCACTCCAGTACTCTGGGAGGCTGAGGCAAGAGGATCACAAGTTGAAGCCCAGCTGGGCAACTTAGAGAAATGCTGTCTCAGAATAAAACATAGGAAGAGCTGGGGGTATAGTTCAGTGTGAAGGCCTTGGGTTCAGTCACTAGTATCTCACACACACACACACACACACAAGCAAAGAGCCAGATGGATCCTGCAGCCCAGGGACTTCCAGAGCTGAGCCTGGTGGCTTCTGCACAGGCCCTTTTCCTTTGTCGCTGTCTGCTGTCAGCCAGAGCCCCTGCGCATTTCCTGCTCACCTGCAACAGTGCACAGAGCCCCTCCCATTACCAAGGCACTGGGTCCCCCACGCAAGGAACCCACTTCCCTGTACCCAAGGAGGCAGCGTGTGAGGACCTAGCTGATGCCAGGCGCTGTTCTGGGCCCTCAGGGATGGGACTGTGATCTCAGGAGAGCCCATGGGAGGGGATGGGTGATGAGCCATAGCCCAAACAGCAGTTTTTCAGACGGTGAGCGGGTTGGAGAGAAATGAGGGCACAGGTGATGCAGAATGAGGTTGGGGAAGGCCTGGAGTGGATAGAGAAGCCACGGGGGTTGGCATCAGTAACGGATAAAGGAGTACAGTCCAATAGGAGGGACCACACAGAGCCGTGGAAGGGACAGTGTGTCAGGGATATTCCTGGACAGCCAGGTAGTATGGGGAGTGAGCAGAGGTAACAGGGCCTGGGTCTTAGGACGAGATGGGGAGCTCCAACCTTTCCCCTCCCACAAGCTGCCCTGGCGGGGGTTCTCACCTCCCCACACAGACTCCTCCATCCTCTGCTTTCCCTCCTGCCTCTGCAGCGGAGATCCTGCAGGCCAACGACAACCTCACCCAGGTGATCAACCTCTACAAGCAGCTGGTGCGGGGTGAGGAGGTCAATGGCGATGCCGCAGCCAGCTCCATTCCTGGTGAGGAGGGGGCAGGCAAGCTGGGGTCGGGGGGAGCTGCAAGGTGCCATGCTGGCCCCAGAGCTGGTAACCAGACTACTGGGAACACCCTGGGCCTTTAAGATGGGGAAAGGCACAGGGAGGGAGCAGAGCTGAAGCCTATGCCATGCCTGCAGCTGTGGAGGAGGCTGACCCTATAGGGGAGTGGCAGGACGAGCAGTTGGGGCTCAAGCTTGATTTGGTGATCGGAGGGAAAGAGGGAGGATGGGATGTAAAACATCACCATCTCAGCTCCAAGCCACCCCAGTGTCAGTCCAGGGATCAGAGAAGACGCTGAAAGTGGCCCTGCTGGGGAGGAGAGGTGGGGCGTGCACATGACGGGCTCCAAGGATGGGTGGCATTTGGCACCAGGGAGAGGCAGGGAATATAGTCATGTCCTGCACAGCAACACAGAGTCGGGGGGCAGCCACAGAGCCACCAGAGGTGGCCCCAGGACAGCACAGCAGTGATGTCGTAGCCAGTGGTAGCACCTCACCTGAGTACTTAAGCTAGGGACATTTTTCACAGAACCTGGCCCTGGCATTAAGTGAAGCATGACCATGTTCTGGATAGATGCACCCCTGTGCTGTAGGAGGGGTCCTGTGGACATGCTCCAGTGCTGGGCTGGTGTGGCCATGACAGGGAGGCTGGAGGCTGGTGGGGAGGGCAGGAGCATAGGTGTCATTACCACAAAACCTGCAACACACTAGGAGCTGCACGACACCCAGGGCTTATCCACTGTTCTTCCCCACCCAGGGAGCACCTCAGCCCTGCTGGACCTCTCAGGCCTGGACCTCCCTCCTACTGGCACTAACTACCCAGCTGTGCCCACCCATCCTGGCAACCAAGCAAGTCCTGAGCGGTCCAGTGCGTCAGTTTCCCTGCTTGACGACGAGCTCATGTCTCTGGGTGAGGATGGGCTCGGTAGAGGAGGGGAAGAGCTCAAAGAGGGAGAGCTCAGCAGGGCAGTTGCCCTTGTAGCCAGCTAAGCATTGCTGCGAGGCGCCACAGATGTGAAGCCAGCAGAGGCGTGGGTAGACACCGAGCTGAGAGGCTCAGGCTCAGAGAAGTCTGGAGCAGTGCACACGGTCACAGGCTGAGCGGTCAGGCAAACTGGCCCGCTGACAAGCCAGCCACACCCAGGTTCTGGCCACAGGACAGCTGAGGACTTCCCTGTGGCCGGCTGGACCTGGAGTTGGGGCTGGTCGGGCAAAAGCATCTCCACCTGAGAGGATGAGGAGTGCCTCACTCCAAAGCCCTAGAGGCTCCAGACCAGCTGAGGCCCGAGCCCAGCTTACTGGAGGCCAGACGAGAGGCAGGCTCCAGAGCACCCTAAAGCTCAGCAGGGGCCCAGCACCACCCCAGAGCAGCCCAGCAGGCCCTCCAATGGAGCTGGGTTGGGCAAGAGGTGCAGGGGCTGCTTAAAGCCACCTGAGGGATGGTGGCGTGGACTCTTGAGTCAGTGCGTTCTGAGTTTCCCTAAATCTGGAGCTGGGGTACAGCTCAGTGCAGGGTGCTTGCCTAGTATGCCATGAGGCGGTAGGGGCCCTGGGCTCCACAGTCTGCCCAACACAGTGCCCACTGCCCTGCCTTACCCCAGCCAGCCTTCCCTCCTGCCTCAAGACCAGAGCTGTCTGTGTCCCCAGGAATAGTGAGGACAGCAGCAGTTGGGGCTCTAGCGGGGGTGGGCGTAGGCATCTGTGAGTCTGTACCACCCGATGAACCACCCTGCTCCTCTGACCTGTTGTCCCCTCAAGAGGAGGGTAAGAAGAGGAGGGTGAGACTGTGGAAGCAGGCTCCGCTGGCACTGTGCCCTCCCCACAGTGACTTAGGACCTCTGTGAGTTGACCATCAGTTGGCCACAGTGCTGACCCACTTGCCTAGGCCCTGAGGTTGGGAACCACTTCCCCTCCTGTCACTGCCTGTGGGACAGAGCAGAGTCCTGGCTGTGTCACTGAGCAAGGAGAAGGGGAAGTGAGTATGGGCTGCACGATGGGCCATCAGGACTCAGGTTAGTTGGGCGTGGTGGCGCACGCCTGTAATCCCAGCACTTGGGAGGCTGAGGCAGGAGGATTGGTGCAAGTTTGAGAATAGCCTGAGGTACAAAAGTGAGCTCAAGGCCAGCCTGAACTGCATAGCGAGACCCTGTCTCAAAAAGACAAAAAAAAAAAGAAAAAGGACTCAGGTTTCTTCTCTCCTCTCTGAGCCTCTCAGAAAGGGGGGCTGGGGCAGGGACCCCAGGGCAGCACACAGCCTCCCCCTACCCCCTACCCTAGTGCCCTCATTCCAGCCCTGTCTCTTCCCCTCCCCCCAGGCCTGAGTGACCCCTCACCCCCTTCAGGCCCCAATTTGGATGGGGCTGGATGGAACAGTTTCCAGGTAGGAGGAAACCAGCCTAGCCCGGCCCTTCCCCAAGTCAGGGACAATGAAGGGATGGAGGGGAAGGGGAGGGATTGAGACCCTTACCCCAGAGAAAAGGAAGGCAGCCAGTTGTCTTCCCTCCTCTGGTTGGCCCTGAATCCACAACCCAGCCTCAGGGTTGAGCTGGGACTCCCATGTCACTCACAGCGAGGGAGGGCACTGCCAGTGGCGCAGTCTTTTCTCCTGAGTGACCTCCCTGCGGGTGCCTACTCTCTTTGTCCTTTACCCCCCAACCCCACCCCTAGTCTTCAGAAGGCGCTGAGCCCCCAGCCCCTGCTCTGGCCCAGGCCCCTAGCATGGATAGCCGGCCCACAGCGCAGACGCCTCTGGCCACGAGCAGCGGCCTGGACGACCTGGACCTCCTGGGGAAGACCCTCCTGCAGCAGTCATTGCCCCCCGAGGCCCAGCAAGTGCGATGGTGAGTGCCACCATGGGTGGCACCGGGTTGCTGGCTGGGCATTGGTACCCATTGTGTACCCAGAACTGCCCTTACCCTGGGAACAGCGAAGGACCACGGCAGGCTCAGCATGGAGCTTGTGTGCTCACCCTGGCCATCAGGATGCCAGCACCCTAGAGAAAGACCAGAGACAGCAGCCTGGGGAGGGCACTGGGTGCAGGGCCAGAGAGACAGCGATGGCAGGGCCAGGGCCAGGAGGCACAGCGTCTCCCGGGTTCTGATACCCTAGTACACAAAGAACCCTTTCTTAATGCACTGTCCCCCAATAAGGGAGAAGCAGCAGCCAGCCCCCCGGCTCACACTCCGTGACCTGCAGAGCAAGAGCACATGCAGCTCCCCGAGTTCGGGTCCTGCCAGCCTCCTCCACGCTGGGTCCCCGGAGCCTCCGGGGCCTCTGCAGCAGCCCATGCCTACCGAGCTGTCCCTCGCCAACATCACTGTGCCCTTGGAATCCATCAAACCCAGTGAGTGGGGTGTGGCAGCCTCCTAGGCCCCGAACCATCGAGCCCCTCTCTTTCTAGCCTCCTCCTTACACAGCTGCTCTAAGAGCTCTAGGTCACACAGGGCTTCTTCAGAAGGCCTGCTTCCCTGAGATTATGGAATCAAACTGATGAAGAGCCAGCTCCAGGCCCAGGGCATCAGCTGGCCCACAGCAGCGGGGCCCATCGCCTGGTACAGGAATACAGGCCTTGAGCATACAGGGCTGCCCAGTTCTTTGCACCCTCCATCTCTGTGACGTCACTGTGACTCGATGTCACGCCCTGGGTTTCCCTGTCTTACCAGCAGGAGAACCCCAAGCCCAAAATGGGCAGCAACTATGACAGGGTCAACGTGAAAATGTGACCAAAGCTCTTAGGAGTCCTCCAGCCCCGTGCAGGAATGGGCGTGGGCCGTGTGGCAGCTGCAGGCTGGGTGTCACCTCCATCAGACTCTGGGTAGCACCAGGAGTGCAGGTGAGGCCCTGGGGCGGGCGCCCGTCCACTCACCGCCCTGCCACCTTTCCCCCTCAGGCAGCATCCTGCCCGTGACCGTGTATGACCAGCATGGTTTCCGAGTACTCTTCCACTTCGCCCGGGACCCACTGCCAGGGCGCTCGGATGTGCTGGTGGTAGTCGTTTCTATGCTCAGCACCGCCCCACAGCCCATCCGCAACATTGTTTTCCAGTCAGCTGTCCCCAAGGTGACATTGTGTGGCAGATGGGGAGGGGAACTTGGGACTTGGGAGCTGAGGATATGGGATAGGTTGGGGTGGGGCCCCTGTCCATTGCTAGGAAGCAGGGGATCCAAAGGGTAGAGCTCCCAGGACCCTCGGAGAGGCACCGCAGGCTGGACCACAGATTCTCAGCCTCAGGGACAGTGTCCAAGCCCGCTGTGCCTCTCCTGCCCTGCCACCCTCAGGTCATGAAGGTGAAGCTCCAGCCACCATCAGGCACAGAGCTTCCTGCGTTCAACCCCATCATCCACCCCTCCGCCATCACCCAAGTCCTACTCCTTGCCAACCCACAGAAGGTGAGGGCTGGCTGCGACAGGGTGGTGTGGGCGTCCTCCTGCTCCCTCACTGACCTTTGGCCTCCTCTTTTGCATCCCAGGAGAAGGTTCGCCTCCGCTACAAGCTCATCTTCACCATGGGCGACCAGACCTACAACGAGATGGGGGATGTGGACCAGTTCCCCCCACCGGAAACCTGGGGGAGCCTCTAGAACAGAGTTGCTGGGGAGAGGAGGGGATGGAGGGCCAGTTGCTTTCCAGCCTGGGCGGGGGGCTGTGGTGGCCTAGGACACTCTGCTCCCCACAGTCACCTTCCCCTGGCCTGGTGCTTCTCCCCTCACTGCTGGGGCAGCCAAGTGACCCCTCCCTCCCACGCTCTACTGCCCCCACTGAGCCAAACCAGGCAGGAGGCTGGGCCTGGATTTGCACTACTGGTAGCCGAAGGCAGGGGAGCTATGGGGCTGGGAAGGACTTGGGGTGGAGGGGAGGATGCACAGCCATTGGGTGTAGCCCTGCCCCTGGCCTGGGGTGGGTCTTCCCCACCTGTCTTATGCCTTATGGGAAGGCCCAGCCATAGGCCATGCTGGAGCTGGGGACCAGCTGGCCTCCTTTGGAGCCCAGTACTATGTGGGTGACACCTGTGCCCCCAGCTCTTTGCACTCTGGTATATGGTTTGACTCTATTCTTTTCGAGTGGCCCTGTGGCCACAGTGTTGGGGCCATGTTGGGCAGCCCCTCACATAGCCCCTGCTCCTGGAGCCTGCCTTCCCCTCGCTGCCAGCCTCCTAAGGGGCTGTGGAGTCCAAGGGCAGTGCCAGAGGCCGGTGGCCTCCAAGGAGCTGCGGAGCACCTGGGGTTCCCAGTGTGTCCTTCACTCATTGGTCTTTCTGGGGCCTCCAGTGGACATCACCTCACATCTGTCCATCTGTCTGTCCATGGTCAGAAGTGGAGTCTGTGTGAGTGAGAGCAGAAGTATTTATGAAAATAAAACGTCCTTTTTCCTGGAACGGCTGCTCTCTGGCCCTCCCGATGGTGGGGCAGTTGCCCTGCAGCCTCCCTGCTGCCTTCTGGGGATTAGGCCTCTCCCCATCCCCACCTCCACCCTGCACCAAAGAGGCCCTGTGCAGGGGCTGTGGTGGCTGCTGAGTCACCAGAGAGGGCCGTGAAGTGTCCTAGCTGGAAGTGAGGAGCCGCAGCTGTTGGAGGCACTGGGGGGCGCCTGGCTCAGAACTTTCCCCTGCCCAGCTTCCTGGAGGCTACTCCCAGGAAGCAGGGTTCCAGCCGGAGGCTGCCAGGAAGGAACCCCGAGCTGGGTGCCCCTACTCTTGGCTCAGGGTTTTCTCTGAGTGGTGACTGGGGCCACCCCGGGCCAGGGGCAGGTCAGAGGGAGTTGGAGCAGAGCCTGAGAGCTGGTCCCAAGGAGGAGCCCGGCCCGCACTGCCCCGCCTGTCTGGGGAGAGAGGCTGCCCACCCCTTTTCTAGGCAGATACAGATGTGCCTCTTAAAGCCCCTGCGGAGTCATGCATTTAACCCCTTCACTTGCTCTGATGAGGTTTTCCTAGTCTGCGCTTGGTGCTGGACCTTTTCTATAGTGCTGGCACTTGTGGGAGAGTGGCCCAGCGCTCCCATTCCTCTGCAGATGTGGGACCCCACCAGCGGTGCAGGTGAGGTTCCTCCAAGATGGCTGAGGCACAGGATGCAGGATTGGGCCTCATCCCACTGCCCACAGAGCGCCACCTGGGGGTGTTGCATTGCCTGCCTGCCTGC
>PVKN010020326.1:0-15976 GCA_004027915.1 Capromys pilorides
GCCGGGCGCCACCCTCTCAACTTCTCTCTGCCAAAGCCTCCAGCTCCACCCTGCCCATGGCACTCCTGTCCTCCCCACCCAAGGAGCCCCTTCCAGCTGCCCACTCCCAGATGTCTGCTCTGCCTCTCGGGGGCAGATTTGGTGGCCCTCCCCACAGTCCTGGCCTATGGCTGGTGCACCCTGAATTCTTCCCTGGCTCAAACCTCAGTCAGCTTGAGCCTCTGTCACCTGCACCCTCTCTCTGGCCTCTCTGCTGCCGTGTTCAGAGGTGGCAGACCACGGGGACATGGCTACTGCCTTTCTCCAGTCTTAGCTCCACACCTGAGCCCCAGCCCCACCCCGTCAGGCACTGTGTCAATGGCCAAAGAAGCCCTGCCAAAAACTAGTGTGGGTGGCTCTCAGGAGTGAGGGCTCAGGAGTTCCACTGGCTAGGCAGCCTGCTGCCCAGGGACCCGGCTTTCCTGCCCATCAAGTGGGGGCAGTGACAGCCACCCACAGAGCTGTTGGAAAGATTAAGTTTACATGTGTCCAGCCTGGCACCAGGGCCTGGCCCGCCACACGGCCATCCATTCTCCTGCTATCAGCCTCCCAGCGACCTCCCCGCCTTCCCACTCTCAACCTCCTAGGCTGAGGATAGGCCAGGGCCTCCGCCCCACGGGCCAGTGGTGGGAGCTGTGGGCGCCGCTGCTCTGAGCCAGCCAGGGCAGAGCCCTGCCGCCGCCTTCATTCCTTGGGGATCTTGGAGGGCCCAGCTGCCTGGCAGCCTCAGCGGCAGCGCATTCCACAGACCCAGCCTGATGAGGGTGGAGCCACCTGCACCCTGGGAGGGGCACGGTAGATGGAGGCCTCTGGCCCCTCACTTCTCCGAGGTCACCGCTGCCAGTGACCCTGCAGCAGAATCTCCGGGGCGTCCTCTGTTCCTGAGTCAGCTAAGGTTTCACCCCATGGGGCTGTCCAGGAGGGGCACGGGGGCTGTCCCTGCCTCTCCGCTTGAGGGACCCAATGGCTGAAACCAAGAGCAGCCAAGCCCGCAGCACTAAGGCACCAGCATACATCTGCTCATGTGTCTTGTCACTCCCAATGGTGACGCCACACAGCGAGGCACCCCTAACATCTACACACCTTGAACTCAGCCCTACAGGAGACTCCGGACCCCACAGAACCCAGCACAGAGGCCCTGAAAACCTCTGAGGAGCCGCGACTCGGGGAGCTGACGGTGACAGACGCCAGCCCGGACTCCCTGAGCCTCTCCTGGACAGTCCCCGAGGGACACTTTGACCACTTTCTGCTGCAGTACAGGAACGGGGATGGGCACCCCAAGGCCCTGCGGGTCCCAGGCCACGAGGACCAGGTCACCGTCTCAGGGCTGGAGCCCGACCACAAGTACAAGGTGCACCTGTACGGCTTCCACAACGGCCAGCGTGAGGGACCCATGTCTGTCACTGGGGTGACAGGTGAGAAGATGGAGGGAGGCCATGGGAACCCAGTGGGCAGCCAAGCACCTCGTCCTCTGGTGATGCCAAGCAGGATGCAGTGAGGCTGCATGGGGCTGAGGAGTGGCCCTCTGTCCTCCTGGGGACCTCTGTTCCCAGGCTTGAGGCCTTGGCTGTGCTGGTGACCATCTGGTGCCTGCTGTCCCAGGGGCTCAGGCCACTTTGTCAGCTGTGAGCCAAGCAGGACGTCTGGCCCCAGGTCCCCAGCTGTGTCTGTGCTTCTCCCTCCTTGTCCCTGAGCCCCAGGACATCCCCCAAGAGCTGCCTCACCCTGTGTGTCCCCTTCTCAGCCCCAGAGGAGACACCCAGCCCTCCAGAACCCAGCACAGAGGCCCCAGAGTCCCCTGAGGAGCCGCTCCTTGGGGAGCTGACAGTGACAGATGTGTCCCCGAACTCCCTGAGCTTGTCCTGGACGGTGGACCAAGGCCACTTTGACGCATTCAGCATCCAGTACAAGGATGAGGCTGGGCGGCCTCAGGTGCTGCGTGTCGGGGGTGAAGAGCGGGAGGCCACCGTGGGGGACCTGGCCCCAGGGCGCAAGTACAAGATGAACCTGTACGGGTTCAGCCAGGACGGGCGCGTGGGCCCGGTGTCCACTGTGGCAGTGACTGGTGAGTGAGGGTCACATGGGAAGGGAGGGAGGGAGGGAAGAAGGGAAGCAGGAAGGGAAGACCAGCTCTGGAAGCAAAGTCCTGAGCCTCAGGAACAAAGAAATGGCACGGACCCCAGTTATAGGAGAGTGGGGACACGGGGACCTTGTTGCCTGCTAAAGACGAGCTAGGGTGGCAGTCATCAAGGCCGTGGCATAGACAGGGTCAGGAAAACCCGAGTACAGCCAGGGCAAGGGTCAGGTGCGGGGGTGGCCTTGCCAGGGAGCAGGGGACGAGGCAGCCCCTGTGGCGGGCGTCACTCTGCTCCTCTGTGCTCAGTTCTTGTAAAGGCTCCTTCAGGTGGGACACTGAGGGCTTCAGGGACCTCACCTGTCCCCCTGTGTGTGTCCAGCTCCAGAGGAGGAAGCCACGACCACCCAAGCGGCGCCTACCACGACCCCCGAGCCACCCCCAAAGCCACGCCTGGGCAAGCTGACAGTGACAGGAGCCAGCCCGGACTCCCTGAGCCTCTCCTGGACGGTCCCTGAAGGACACTTTGACCACTTCCTGCTCCAGTACAGGAATGGGGACGGGCAGCCCAAGGCGCTACGTGTCCCGGGCCATGAGGACCAGGTCACCGTCTCAGGGCTGGAGCCCGACCACAAGTACAAGGTGCACTTGTACGGCTTCCATGATGGCCAGCGTGAGGGACCCGTGTCTGTCACCGGGGTGACAGGTGAGAGAACAGAGGGAGGCCCTGGAAACCTGGTGGGTGGCCGAGCACCTCATCTTCTGGTGATGCCCAGCAGGATGCAGTGAGGCTGTGTGAAGCTGAGGAGTGGCCCTGTGTCCTGGATGACCTCTGTCACTGGGCAGGGACCAGCCTTGAGGCCTGACCAAGCAGGATGCCCGGCCCTGGGTGGCTGCTCTGCCCTGAGCACAGGTCCCCCGTGTTGGCCATGCTTCCCCCTCCTTGTCCCTGAGCCTTACAGATGTCCCCTGGAAGCTACTTCACCCTGTGTGGACGTCCCTTTTCAGACCCAGAGGAGAAGACGCCCAGCCCCCCAGAACCCAGCACAGAGGCCCCGGAGCCCCCCGAGGAGCCACTCCTGGGGGAGCTGACAGTGACAGACGTGTCCCCGAACTCCCTGAGCCTGTCCTGGACGGTAGACCAAGGCCACTTTGACGCATTCAGCATCCAGTACAAGGATGAGGCCGGGCGACCACAGGTGCTGCGTGTGAGGGGCGAAGAGCGGGAGGCCACCGTGCGGGACCTGGCCCCAGGGCGCAAGTACAAGATGAACCTGTATGGGCTCGGCCAGGACGGGCGTGTGGGCCCGGTGTCTGCTATAGGCATGACTGGTGAGTGGGGCCAGTATCCTATTCTGTTCTTCCCCTGCTAACCCCCATCTGCTCATGGCTGTCACCCTCTTCTGTTCTAAGGTGTCTTAGCCATTCTTTTCTCGTTGCTGGGACAAATACTTGACACCAAAATGAGGGAAGGAAAGGTTTATTTAGCTCACAGTTACTGGAGGTTTCAGTCCATATTCAGCTGGCTCCAAGGCAGAAGCACATGGCAGAGGTAAACTTCCATGGTAGCGGGCAAGAGCAAGAGCTCAGGGAGAGCTAGCAGCAGCTCCAGCAGCTAACTTCTCCTCCTTTCTTACACTGAAATGCCCCAGGGCAGGTGTGGTACCTATTTCCACAATATTACAAATTCCAGAAGCAGCCCCATGACAGCATGAGGCTTTTGGGGGACCCCTATATGCAAACCATAACATTCCACCCCTGGACCCCCAAAGACTCATGCACATCCCTTTAAGCAAAAGACATTCTAGTCCATCTCTAAGAGTTGCCAGTCCCAACAGTTTCAGCATTGCTGAAAATCTAAGTCCCAAGTCTGTGAACCTCTATACAAATGGAAATTAAACACATCCAACATTCAAAGGCACAAAACAAATGTTACCATTCCAAAAGGTACACAGAGCAGGATACCAAGCACTGGGACCAGCACAAGTCCAAAATCCAGAAGAGCCAACATTAAATCCTGTAGGGGCTGGTGAGACGGCTCAGTGGTCTAAAGCACTTGCTTAGGAAAGCTTAGGCAACTGCAGGGACCTCGGTTCGATCCCTGGCACCAAATATATATCCTGTAGGTTGTTATGGAACATATGAAGCACTCTGTGGCAAATTGTAAGCTCCATGCGGCTCCACCCCATGGCACTCTTGGTAGATGTCACTCCCATGGCTTCTCTCTCAGGCTGGCTTTGCTCCCTCTTTGCACGATCCACGTTCCTGGCTTTTCCAAACTTCTGGGGTTTCCAGTGAATAGGCTTCTCACTCACAGCTTTACACACTGCTCTATCAGGGGCACACTGCCTGGCCTCCCAGGCCTTCTGCAATCTAGGTGGAAGCCTTCTTAACCTCAGAACTCTTGTATTCTCAATGTGCCTAAACCAACTGCCACGTGGATGATGCCGAGGTCTGCCACCAGCTGGAGCAGTAGCCAGGCTTCCTTCTCTCTTGGCTGTAGGGGTTGAGTGAACGGATCACTGAGCACTCTTCCGAGGAATAAATTCTCCATGCCGGCACCATTCTGGAACCTGGTGTGGCTGCCTCTACCATTCTGAAACAAAGGGCTCAGCAGCTTTCCCCACAAGGCAAAGTCTCTGACCCTTACAATTCTGGGGTTGCAAAGGGTGGAGACCTGCCTGTGATGCCCTCAGGCCATCTTTTCCATTCTCTGGTTCTTTCTCAGCAATGAATATCCTCTCAGCCCTATCTTTGCAGTCCACAGCTTTACTGTCACTTCCTTTCTGGCCAAACTCACATTTTGAGCCATCCTGCTGGGCTCCTTGCTCTTGATTTGCAACATAAATCTGGCTAAAAGCCCCCAGTAGCAGCCATGCCACTGTCCCAATACTTGCCTGCTTTGAAGTATCTTTTGAAAGATTCATCAGTCTGCCATGCTTAATCTCAGTCTTAGGCAAAGTCTCTGGGCATGAACGAAATGCAGACAACTTCTCTGCTAAGTCAAAACACAAATGATCCGGAGTCCAACAAGCAGTGCAGTTCTTCTTCCCAGCAGAAACCTCCTGCTCTTTACAGGCCAGCTTTCTATCAGCCTTCTGGTCTCCTGAGCTCTGACCAGAGTCTCCCCTACAGAAGAGCCAAAGCTGTTCCAGCTCTTCACAAGTAGGCAACATCTGCAAACTTTTCCTATCTCTTCCCATAAGCCATTTCCAAACACTTGTAATCCACATGGTCAGGTTCAGCCACAGCAACGACCCCACTCCTGGTACCAAATTCCGTCTTAGTTACTCTTTTCTCGTTACTTGGACAAATACTTGACACTCAAAATGAGGGAAGAAAAGGTTTATTTAGCTCACAGTTACTGGAGGTTTCAGTCCATATTCAGCTGGCTCTAAGGCAGAGAGGCACATGACACAGGGCAACCTTCCAGGACAAAAGAGCAGGGAGAGTGCTGGCAGCAGCTCCAGCACCTAACTTCTCTTCCTTCCTTACATTGAAATGTAAATCACCTGCCCCATGGCAGGTGTGGTACCCATTTCTACAATAATCAATTAGGAATTCCAGAAGCAACCCATGACACCATGAGGCTTTGGGGGAACACTTATACACAAACCATAACATGAGGAAACCAGGGTGCCTCACCTTCTGGGAAGGCCTGGTAGGAGCAGGCCACCTGTGATGGAATGACGGCCAGCTTCTGGGAGCCTGAGGCGGAGTTAAGCTTTCCATACCATGACCCCACCACCCAGGGATGGCCGCGTAAGATAACAGATTTAAAGCATGTGGAGTGAGCCTGGAACAGAGGAGACACCCTGCCAGGGCTCCCTGCTGCGCTTGTTTAGTTCTCCTTGCTCTGAGGCCTCTTTGTCCCCTCTGGCTCTGCTCCTCAGTGGGACAGAATGGACATCAGAGCTTGGCCTGTTGTCAGCGTGGTTCAAAGCTACTTTAATGTGTGCCCAGTGAGTGACTTCCAGTAACAAATGTCCTTTTTGCCTTCTAAGGCCACTTTGGGGTCCCCTCAGCCTCCACAAGGGACTCAGCCTGGGTACCTTTCTCAGGTGGGTGGGGGTAGCCATGCTGGCAGGACTGCTGGGCCCTGTCACAGGTTGTTTCCTTTGGTCACAGGGACGTTTCCCTTTTCCTTCAGTCACCAAAGCAGGGACACTTGCTCCACAAACATCTTCTTTAAGGAAAAAGATTAAAAACACGAGAGGGAAAGAAACAGATTTTTAAAACATGGCTTCTATACCTCTGCAAAGTTCAACTTCACAGTGAGTTGGCTGGCTTTGTTTCCAGAACCTTCGACTCTCAGTTATTTTTCTGTGCCTCAGTCGGCACTGAGAAGAGGGACCATCTTGGTGCTGGAGGTTGTAGGGTGCAGGACCATCGAGGCCTAGCACATGCTGCCAAGGTCTACCCTGGGATGGGTCTGTCCCAGGCAGCCACGGCGGGCTTTATCCCTGTCAGGTACACAGTGCACATTCATTTTCAGAAAATGGAAATTCATAGTTGGGAATTTCACACACTGAGTTCTCCAGGAGTCCCCCACTCTTAGCTAGGATCTTGAGAAGCTTGCAGCCTCTCCTGGACCCCTGACCCGCTCATCCACAGGACAGGAACAAATGCGAGCAGTAGCAATATAACGCATCTGGCGCACTCGGGCCTGTTGGCCATTGCTGAGCCCCTGCTGGAGGGAGATCACTTTGTACCTGTGCTTTCCAGCCGGGGATTTTGAAACATGTGTCTGACATTGATAGGTTCTCGGCACAACAGAGAAAGAGGCAGAAGGGAAAAGGAGAAAGGGGCTTTATTTTCTTTGAGGACACAGAGAGCATTTAGGGAGGTCAAGGAATTCTGTGAACCGGACAAAGAGAGGCTGAAGCTTTTATGGCCTTTTGCCAGGGGTGAGGTCTAAAGGGGACATCTAGAGATGCCTGAGGGAGCTGAGTGGGGGCCTCCCCTGAGGTGGTGGGAAGGGTGAAAGTGAATTATGTCTTGGGCTGAGTTGGAGAAGAAGGGGAGAGGTGGTCTTTTGTCTTAAGGGCATCGGCCATATTGGATGACCACCGTGATGATCTTAGCAACTCATACTGGGGCCAGAGCCTGTCAGACATGTCCTGGGTAGTGGAAATAGAAACAGCCCTTTAAGAAAGGAAAGGGCTTGATGTTCGCTCTCAGGGCATTGAGCAGAAGCAGCTGGGCCTGGGCCGCACCAGCTGTGTCATTGCCAGGAGAAGGAACATGTGGCTGACAGGGAACTACGCCTCTAGGCCCCCAGCATGATGTGGGGACTGTCAGGCCCCTGAACAGTTACAGTCTCCCCATTTTCAGTGAGGCCAGGCCTTCAGCACTCATGAGGCCGTTTCTATCCCTTGTGGAAGAAAGTATAGGTAGGCAGAGTAAGCAGGAAATGGACGTGTGGGGACAGATGAGGTGAGGAGACAGAGGCAGGGCAGCGCCAGGCCTAGCGCCTGCTCAATCCCCTCGAGGCCCCTCTGGTGACCCTTGAGCCCCTGCAGCTCACTCTGCCCCTTCCCCTCCCACCCAAACTCGCTTTTGCCTGCAGAGGCCTGGTCATCAGCCTGTTTTAAGCAGGTGTCACCTGTCTGAAACTTGTCCTTGCCATGCAAGTCAGAGAAACAGGCTTGGGAGCCCTGCCCCACAGGCTACCCCTTCTGCCATTTTACCTCTGTAACTTCCAGTTCCACTGCCAGTGAATGAAGCGACCCCCTCCCAGCCTCTGCTCTCCCTGAGTGGGCGGGACCTGGCCCCTCACGCACCTGACAAGCCCTCGCTGAGGACTCACCATGGGTGGGCGCTGGCACAGCTGTGAATGAGGCAGTGCCCTCGCTGGGAGCTCTCGTACCAGTGAAGGGAGGCAGGAGCAGGGTACAGGGGGTGGGAGGGAGAAAAGCAGAGCATGTGGACAAGCTGGCGAGGGCATGGACAGAGGGCAGCACCTGGACAGCAGGAGCACACCGGACAGGGCCTGTGCCAGGCTCCAGGAAGAGCGAGTGCAGGGCTCGGCGAGAAGGCAGGGCCCCAGGGGTGAGAACGGTTTGGAGAGGAGGAGGGCATGGGGGACAACGTGGGAGGGTCACCTGTGGGGCCTCAGAGACCACCTAAGATCCTGGCTCTTGCTCTGAGTGAGCTGGGAGCCCCCACAAGAACAGACCGAAGTGGTGAGGGAGGGAGCCAGGAAGGAAACGGGGCGCGCTCGGTAACCCAAGAGGAGCTCAGAGCCTGGAGGTTGGAGGAGAGGCCAGACCATGAAGGAAGGAAGCAGCTAGGGCTCCACGGCAGGCTTGAAGCCGACATGGAGCCAATTCCAAGGGTTTTTACCTAGCAGCTGGAAAAGCGAGGTGCTTATTTTACCAAGGCTGTGGGGTGTGGGGTCAGGCGAAGTCCAGAAGCTCAGTCTTGCTGAGTTCTAGACGCCAACTGAGGACCTAGGGGAGCGGCTGAGCACAGCAGAGTCACATCGGCAAGGAGGTCCGATGGACCTGAGTTGGGAGCTGCTGAGACCCAGATGGAATTTCAGAGTCCTTCCCAGGGCCTGGGAGACAAGTGACACCCCTCCCCACGAGGACAGCCCTTGACACCCACAGAGATGTGGTGAAAGACACTGGACAGACAGATGTTCCTAATGAGTGCCCCTTTCCTCCAAACCCACCCTGGCCAGCGCATGGGCACGGTCGCTGCCAAGGGCCCCTTGTTGACAGCCCCCTACCTTCTCTGTCCCAGCCCCAGAACCAAAGGTGACCCCGCCAGCCACAGAGCGCCCCCCAGAGCCACGCCTGGGGGAGCTAACAGTGACAGAAGTGACCCCCAACTCCGTGAGCCTGTCCTGGACAGTCCCTGAGGGCCAGTTCGACTCCTTCGTGGTCCAGTACAAGGACAGGGAGGGGCAGCCCCAGGAGGTCCCAGTGACTGCAGAGCAGCTCGAGGCCACCGTCCCCAACTTGGAACCCGCGAGGAAGTACAGGATTGATTTATACGGACTGCACGGGCAGCAACGTGTGGGCCCCCTGTCTGTGGTGGCCGAGACGGGTGAGTGAGGGTGGCTGCTGCACCCCTCAGCCTTCTGGGTGGCTGGGGCAAGAGGACTGCAAATTGGAGCCGTTTTCGCTAACCTGGCTACACTGCGCACCCCTTCTTCCTGGCTCCCCAGTGCCTGGCTCCTCCTTGGGACTAGAATGTTCTCAGCCTTCAGGGTCTTCTCCTTGCTAGACCGAAGTGCGGCTGGTCTCTGTGCCTTTCTCCCCTTCCCCTGGCTCCCACCATCTCCACGGCTGTTTCCTGCCCTGCCGTTTACCGCCTTCCAGCCCCAGCATCTTCCTTGAGGTCCATCTGCCTGGCCCAAGTCCTGCTTCCTCCAGCCCATGCCAGCGTCTCCCCTCCAGGGGGCGCCCTTCTCCCTTGCTTGCGCCTGGCTCCTGTCCATCTCTTTTTTTTTGTGGTACGAGGGATCAAACTCAGGGCCTTACACTAGCCAGGCAGGTGCCTATGCCACTGAGCTGTCTCCCCAACCCCTCACCTCTTCCTCTGCACAAGTTTTCTGTCACTTCTGTGCCAGAGCAGATGAAGAAACCCCCATTCCCTTTTATTTTAAAAAATATATATGTTTAGTACAGGGTCGACCGGGTCTCATGACACAGATCAGACTCGGGGCCATCCTCCCCTATTCAGCATCCCAGGTGCTGGGATTATAGGCTCATGCCACCATGCCCAGTCTCAATTGCCATCTCACCGTGCCTGGTGGGGGGCTGGCACAGCACACCAGGGATCGAACCCGGGTCCCTGCATCTGCCTAAGCAGGCACTTCAGTCCGCTGAGCTATCTGGCCAGCCCCCCATTCCCTTCTAGAGCAGTGCTTTAAGATCTAGAAAATAAAATGTGCAGCATTACAAAGGACGCTGGTTATACTGGTCCAGAGCTCTCTATATCCACAGCCTTCCGTATTGCCTCCAGCTATGAATCAAAAATATTTTTTAAAACATATGGATCTGTGTTGAACAGGTCCAGATTTTATTTTGCATTATCATCATGGTGTCTTTTTTTTTTTTTTTTAACTTTATTTAGGCTGGGGAGATAGCTCAGTAGAATAAACTCTTGCCTGGCAAATGCAAGGTCCTGAGTTGAATTCTTGGTACTGCAAATATATATATATATATATATATATATATATATATATATATATATATATATATATAATTTTTATTATTGTTATGGCCGGCTCAGCCTGCCCTGGGGGTGGGGCTGGCACAGCATGTGGTGCTGGGGATCGAACTGGCGTCCCTGTGGTTGCCTAAGCTTGCCTAAGCAGGCACTTTAGACCGCTGAGCTTGCCAGCCCCAATCAGGGTGTTATTCCTGCTGCCTTAGGTATAAAAGGGTTGCCTTAGGGTGTGTGGGAAGGATGCATGGGTCACATGCAGATCCTGTACATTTTACTGAAGGGGCTTGAACACCCTCAGCTTTTAAAGTCCACAAGGGTCCTGGAATCGCTGCCTACAGATAAAAAGCCCGGTGTATAATTTTAAAAATATTTCTTAGAAGCTCCATTTTTAAGACTTGGGGGCCAGCCAGGTAGTTCAGCAGACTAAAGCGCCTGCTTAGGCAGAGCGCAGCCACTGGGTTCGATCCCTGGCGTGCTGTGCCAGCCCTGCCTGTGGGGTGTGCTGAGATGGCAATTGAGACTGGGCGTGGTGGCGCAAGCTTGTAATCCCAGCACTTGGACGGCTGAAAACAGAAGAATCACTACGAGTCCAATCTCTGTAGTGAGACTCTGTGGACTCTGTAGACCCTGTCCTAAATGCATTAAAAAAGACTTGGCAGTAGCCTTGGTAGTATATTTAAGAAGCTGCCACATTTAGAGGTAGGGATGGGTGTAAGCGACACTACCAAGTTTCTAGAACATCTCTGAGGTGGCGTGAAGCATCTCTGCTTCTGAATGGTGGCAGTCACAGAGGCGCCTTCTGTCACATGTTGAAGGTCCGAGAAGATAGAGATGCCCCTGTTGGCCATCTCGGCAGAGCCCAGGGTCTTCTCCTTAGAGACCTCAGCTCTGTTGTTTGTGTCCTGGATCTCAGATGTGCTCCCAGCCCTGGCCACGGAGCCCCCTCCAGATCCACGCCTGGAGGACCTGACGGTGACAGACGTGACTCCTGACTCCGTGGGCCTCACGTGGATGGTGCCTGAGGGTGAATTCGACTCCTTCATAGTCCAGTACAAAGACAGGGATGGGCAGCCCCAGTTGGTGCCAGTGACCGCAGACCAGCGGGAAGTCACCGTCCCTGGCCTGGAGTCCTCCCGCAAGTACAAGTTCGTGCTGTTCGGGATCCGGGACGGGAAACGTCGCAGCCCAGTCTCTGTGGAAGCAAAAACAGGTGAACCGAGGCCCGGTCTTCTCCGCCTTATTCATGGCCCCTCATCCGCTTGGTGGGAAAGCCTTCCCGCCAGCAGGTGTGGCCATGCAAACTTGGTATCCCGGCACTGTGGGAGGCTGAGGCAGGAGGATGGAAATCGGAGCCCCACCTGGGCAATTTAACAACTTCGACCCTCTTCCAAAATAGAAAATATAAAAAGTTCATTGCAAAGATCCCATCTAGGCTCAATGCCAGTACCAATAAAAGCAAAAGAAAAAGCTACACGGCCTGCCGTATTTCAGAGACCAGGACGAGATCATTTCTTGCTGGCTTCCTGTCCCTTCATCATGCTGTTGTTGGGCAAGGAGGCTGGGGACAGGGGCTGCAGGAGAAGTGGCACAGGGGTGAGGGTGCCCTGCCTGCCTCCCAGGGGCCTTGTGGGCTTGCCGCCTTCTGCCTCCCCCCCCTCCCCCCGCAGGCCAAGGGACCAGAGCCGGGAGCCCCGTCTCACTGTACTCTTCTGGGCTGGTGGCTCCCGGCTGCTAGGAACAATGCTGCTGGTGCCTGTGCCATCCAGGGGGCGGCAGGCCAGCTCCTTCCTGGGGCTGGGTGGTTTCTTCCGGACCCGGCTCCCCATGCCAGCGCCCCAGCAACCTTCTTCCACTTGCTGTCTTATTCTGGGGCCTGTGGTTCACGTGATGTGGTGCAGCTGTGTCCTGCCAGGCCACGGTGCCTTGGCTTCCAAGAGGGGCAGAAGGAGGGGCATTTGGGAGCCAGGGGACTCTTTTGGGGTAAATCAGGACAGGAGACCCCTCCCAGGAGGGTGGCAGGGACGAGAGCACAGAGGGAACATTCAGTCCCTGGGGGCAGTGCTGGCCCCTTGGGATTTCTGGGATTTTCCAGCCCTAGCTGGAGTGAGAAAAAAAAAAAAAAAATCTTGGAGAAAAACCAGAACCCCTGTTCTTTGTCAGCAACCCGAGGTGACACCAGCCCGGAGGCCCCACCCAGCCTTGGGGAGCTGTGGGTGACGGACCCCACCCCAGATGCCCTGCGCCTGTCTTGGACGGTCCCTCAGGGCCACTTCGACTCTTTCGTGGTCCAGTTCAAGAGCAAGGATGGGCCCCAGGTGCTGCCTGTGGAGGGCCACATGCGCTCGGTCACGGTCCCCTCGCTGGACGCAGGACGCAAGTACAGATTTCTGCTCTACGGCCTCCAGGGCCGGAAGCGCTTTGGGCCCCTCACTGCTGATGGTGCCACAGGTAAGGGATAGTAGCTTCCATCCCACTTCTCTTGGCCTCCCTCCCAGGCCCCAGCTGCTTGCAAACAGTCCTTGGTCCTGTGTCCCCAACCCAGCATCCCTGACAGCCGAGGGTGCCCCTGGAGCGCTGCGCCCGCCGAAACCTCGTCTTGGGGAGGAGCTGCAGGTGACTGATGTGATGACAGACTCCGTGGGCCTCTCGTGGACGGTCTCTGAGGGCCAGTTTGACTCCTTCGTGGTCCAGTACAGGGACAGGGATGGGCAGCCCCAGGCAGTACCTGTGGATGGCAGCCTCAGGGACATCCGTGTCTCAGGCCTGGACCCCGGGCGCAGGTACAAGCTGCTGCTCTACGGGCTGCACGACAGCAAGCGTGTGGGTCCCCTCTCCACCATCATCACGACGGGTGAGTGCATGGTGGCCGGGACACCTAGGCCCTTTCCTGTCTTGCCTCCATGGTCCAGCTGAGCCAGCGCTGGTCTCGGTGTCTTTTGGGAGAAGGGACTTGCTTAATAGAGGCATGCTTTATACCCAGTACCAATGAGTTTGGAAAAAAAATGTATAAATAAAAAACCAGTTGCAGGGGCCGTGGCACAAGTGCCTGCCTGGTAAGTGCAAGGTCGTGAGTTCAAACCCTGGTCCTGCAAAAAAAATAAAAATTTAAAAAATAAATAAATAAATAAATAAATAGTCAGTTGCCTCAGGATGTAAAAAACATCTCTGTCCAAAGTGGCACACTCCTGTGATCCCAGCGCTTGGGAGCCTGAGACAGGAGGATCACAGTTCAAAGCTGGCCTGAGATACACAGCAAGACCCTGTCACAGAGACATTTCCATTGGCTATGTCATAATGTTTCTTTATCTCTTGCATTCAGTTCCCTCAGCCCCAGTCCTTGCTTTTTTTTTTTTTTTTTTTTAACTTTTTTTTTTTTTTTTTTTATGTTACGGCCTGCTCAGCCTGCCCTGGGGATGGGGCTGGCGCAGCATGTGGTGCCAATGATCAAACTGCGGTCCCTGTGGTTGCCTAAGCTTGCCTAAGCAGGCACTTTAGACCGCTGAGCCATCTCGCCGGCCCCCCACCTTTTTTTTTTTTTTTTTTTTTGAGATAGGATCTCACTGTGCTGCAGTTTAGCTGGCCTTGAGCTCACTTTGTAGCCCAGGCTGGTCTCAAGCTCACACCGACCCTCCTGCCTCAGCCTCCTGAGTGCTGGATGACAGGCGTGCGCCACCATGCCTGGTGACCCGTCTGCTTCATACCATTGTGGTTTTGCCCTTTAGTGTGCTTCACTTCACACGCCCTTACACTCGTGTGATGGGTTAATAGCCAGGCCTTGGCCTGCCCCACCCTAAGCTAGCTGAGGCACTGATGGTAACCTGTCTCCTGTCTCTTCTCAGCCCCCAGGGAAGACACCACAGCCAAACCAGAGACACGGAACACAGAGGCAGCCCTGCCCCGTCTGGGGGAGCTGACGGTGGCGGAGGCCTCACCGCACAGCCTGCGTCTTTCCTGGGTGGTGACAGAGGGGGACCTGGATTCTTTCGAGGTCCAATATGCAGATGGAGATGGGCGACCCCAGGTGGTCACCACAGAGGGCCACCAGCATGGCATCACCCTCAGTGGCCTGGAACCGGAACACAGCTACCTGGTGACCCTGTACGGTTTCCATGGTGGGCAGCGCGTGGGTCCAGTCCAGATCGAGGCCCTGACCAGTGAGTGTCAGGGACCGGGTACCGTGCTCCTTCCAGATGGCTGGGAGGGTCCACAGGACACAGTGGTCCCCTGGGACACAGCCGCTGCTCATTCCTGTCTCTGCACATTCAGTGTCACAGGAAGAGGAAACCCCCATCACAACTCCTGAGCCACCCCTAAAGCCACTCCTGGGGGAGCTGACGGTAACAGGCGCCAGCCCGGACTCCCTGAGCCTCTCCTGGACAGTCCCCGAGGGACACTTTGACCACTTCCTGCTCCAGTACAGGAACGGGGACGCACAGCCCAAGGCCCTGCGGGTCCCGGGCCACGAGGACCAGGTCACCGTCTCAGGGCTGGAGCCCGACCACAAGTACAAGGTGCACCTGTACGGCTTCCACGATGGCCAGCGTGAGGGACCCGTGTCTGTCACCGGGGTGACAGGTGAGTAGGATAGAGGGAGGCCCTGGGAACCCAGTGGGAGGCTCAGGCCCTAGTCCTCTGGTGATGCCAAGCAGGGCGCAGTGAGGCTGCATGGGGCTGAGGAGTGGCCCTGTGTCCTCCTGGATGACCTCTGTCCCCTAGCAGGGAGCAGCCTTGAGGCCTTGGCTGTGCTGGTGACCGTCTGGTGCCCGCTGTCTCACGTGCTCAGACCACGTGCCAAGCAGGACGCCCGGCCCCAGGTGGCTGCTCTGCCCTGAGCACAGGTCCCCACTAGTGGCCATGCTTCTCCCTCTTTGTCCCTGAGCCTTTCAGATGTCCCCCGGGAGTCACCTCACCCTGTGTGTCCCCTTTCCAGCCCCAGAGGAGGAGTCGCCCAGCCCCCGAGAACCCAGCACAGAGGCCCCAGAGTCCCCTGAGGAGCCACTCCTGGGGGAGCTGACAGTGACAGACGTGTCCCCGAACTCCCTGAGCCTGTCCTGGACGGTTGACCAAGGCCACTTTGAGGCATTCAGCATCCAGTACAAGGATGAGGCCGGGCGACCACAGGTGCTGCGTGTGGGAGGCGAGGAGCGGGAGGCCACCGTGCGGGACCTGGCCCCAGGGCGCAAGTACAAGATGAACCTGTACGGGCTTGGCCAGGACGGGCGCGTGGGCCCGGTGTCCGCCGTGGCCGTGACCGGTGAGTGAGGGTAAGGGGCCCCCTCAGGTCCCTTCCACTGGTGACTGGGACCACAGAGTCCCAGCGTCCTCCCACTGAGCTGAGGCAGACAGGACTGGGCCTGTCTGGGGCCCGGGAGCCCTGATGCGCTCCTGTGCTGCTTGGTCTTTGGCTCTGTTGACCCAGAAACTCGAGAGAAGTGTTTTTGTGGAGTTGGGGAGGATTCCGTAAAATAGTAAGTGACTCCTTCAACACAGATGGGTTGAGTAAAGTTCAAACGCATCCACAGAGAGAAAGAGTGGTGACCTTCTCCCCTGTCAGGCTCACCCGGGCCGCCCAGGCCCCCGCTCCCTCCGAGGTGCTCCTCGCTCGCAGCCTTATCACCCTGAGATCCCGGGGCTGTAATGGCAGCCCGCGTCAGTGCAGAACTTCCCAGGGCACAACCTCCA
>PVKN010020327.1:0-16097 GCA_004027915.1 Capromys pilorides
CATATCAGAACTTCATGAATTTTTACTGAAAGGTTAATAGAAGTGAAGTTAATTGAAAATACAAAAGCAAGTGTAAGCTTGATCTTGGCTGCTTCCAGTGTGCTTCTGGGAAGCACACATTAGGTGATGAAACTGTTGAAACCACTGTAAGAATTAACTTGTGGTAAAACAGTAGAACACTTGTAATCTCTTAACTTTTCTGTTGATTTGTGGGCTTTGCGTGTTTATTGAATCTACTGTAGGCTTCTTAAAATTTTATATTCAGGTCATTTCTCCAAAGCAGATATTTTAGACTTTTCTTTCATGTTAAATACATCCTCAAGATTTTCTGTTTTGGTTTATTAAATAAGGCTTTTTGGTAGTTTAATAACAAGGTGGGGTAGTTTTAGCTTAATCTCTCATTTGCTTTATTTAGTGTTTAGGTTTTTTTATTTAATCCTAGGAGCAGAGGTTAATTTTGGAGAATATCGTTCAACTCTGGTGGCTGAACAGAGACACGATGTGCCTTCCAAACGCTGGAGGGGCCTGAAGGGAGGTCATGATGTCAGTTCCCGGGGCTTGCCCCATGTTCTTGACGTTCCTCTGCAGCAGCGAGCCACTTGAGTAGCTTTTCTGGTCCTCGGTTGGCGACGCCTCGCAGGTAACTGCTGGGGCTGGCTGAGTCCTCTCCTTGTGAGTGCTGTGTGCTGATGTGACCCAGGGCCACACTGATGGGACCCAGGGCCACATGATGGACACATTACAGTCACTCTTGATTCATGAGCTGTTAGTCTGCAGCTGTCCCCAAGTGTCACCTGAGTAGTCCTCATTCCAGCACACTCTCACTGAGCTGCTGTGGCCAGCGTGGGCTGCGGGTCAGTTATGATGGCAGTTGTGTAAGGGTCGCTCATGGCCTAGATCTTTAGAGAGGGACATTTTGAGATCCAGAGAAAAGATAATGTCCAGGGGTACTAGAACTCTATAAAAAGGAGTTGAATTTCATACAGGTGCATGTAAAACGCCATGAGATAAAAATTATGGTTGCAGATAATTCTGATTAGCCAAAATTAGAAAGACTTCTGAAGTTAGTATAACTGCTTAGGACTGTTAGAGAAGAAGCCACATTTTACAGTCCTTTGAAAGCATGTCATTCAGTTGCTTTTGGTGGCTTCACACATACCTGTGGCTCTGGGTCCCATCAGTGTGGCCCTGGGTCCCCTCAGTGTGGACCTGGGTCCCATCATTAGCACAGTCGATTGGAGAACATTTTCATGGATCTCAAACCATACTTCTTTGTTATCACCCATCTTCTTTACTGACCTATTTTCTGAGTCTATAAGTTCACCTATTCTGGACATTTCAAATCTATACATTTATTTAATATGTGGCCTTTTGTGTGACTGGCTTCCTTTGCTTTGCATGATATTTTCACTGCTCATATATGTCGTAGTGTGTACCAGTACTTCAGTTCTTTTTACTGTCAACTAATGGTTCCTTTTTTTTTTTTTTGGGTGGGACCGGGGTTTGAACTCACGACCTTGTACTTGCCAGGCAGGCACTTGTGCCATGGAGCTATCTCCCCGGCCCCAGTTAATGGTTCCTTGTGTGGAGATAATAATACTGTTTATTTAGCATTTGGTGGACGTTTGTGGTTTTTCTCCTTTTTGGCTATTAATAATGTCATTATTCAAGTCTAACTTTTTTTTTTTTTTTTTGCATGTTTTTATTTCTCTCTGGGTGTGGGATTGTTACATAGTAATAAGGGAACATATGTAATTTGTTCTTTTTTTTGTTGTTGTTGAACTCACGACCTTGCACTTGTCAGGCAGGCACTTGTGCCACGGAGCTATCTCCCCAGCCGCTGTAATTTGTTCTTCTGAGGAACTGCCAGACTGCCTTTCAAATTTTATATTCGCACCAGCAATCTGTGAGGGTTCCAGTTTCTCTACACCCACCCTTTCCAATACCTGTTACTGTTTGTGTTTTTATGTGGCTACCCTAATGGGTGTGAATGATTGGCATTTCCTTGGTGGCTGATGATGGTGAGCGTCTTTTCATGAGCGTCACATTTTTATATATGGAAGGAGGTTGATCGAGATTGCTGTCTGACTAGGAGAAACAGAACAATCAAAATGGGCTGTCTAAGGGGCTGGGGAGATAGCTCCATGGCACAAGTGCCTGCCTGGCAAGCGCAAGGTCGTGAGTTTGAACCCCGGTTCCACAAAAATAAATAAATATTATACAAAATGGGCTGTCTAGGTTCCAGCTTAGACACACTTAATTTCTTAAGAAGAGGGTGGGGCAGATGCTTCCAGAGGGACACAGGTGGTGCACGGATAATATAGGAAAGCTCAGTGCTTGGTAACTTGTTTGCTGACGCTCAATGAAGTCATTGTTTCTAAAGTTTTACTTGGAAGGACCCAGCCTCTGAGTTATTCTTCAGCAAATTGAGTTGCCTTATCCTTAGGGGAAGATAAAGTTTTATGTGTTCACTTTTTCCACCAACAGCACGCTATAGAATGTTAGATAAAAACAATTTTGAGCAGCAGGAGTGGAGGACATGGTCCTGGGGTCTCTGCCTGCTGGTCCAGGGCTTGCCTGGCCCTAACACTGGTAGACTTGTATTGAATAACTCTGTTGATGCATACCTATGCTTTCTTTTGAATTGAACACCTACTGCTATTTGGCAGAGCATTAAGGTGACTTCTGCATGAGTATCAGTGTCATTAATTGGCTTTATATGTAATTGATCTTTCAGATTACCTGAAAAATATTTTGTGAAGCTTGATAGTGCAGAGTAATTTGATTACTCAGACATCAAATGCCCTTTATAAGATCGTGTTGCCATTTCAAAGAACACCGTCACTAACAGCCGATTATTATTTTTTTCTCATTATGAACTGATTGTACGAAACTCGATTTCTTTATACAAAGAAGAGAGCTTGAGCATGCAGAATCACTTCTCTGTGTTTCCAAGATGTTTCTGGTATTAGATGATAGTTATTAGTGAGTAGATAATATTAAAAAAGATAAATAGTCAAGTGCTAGTTACCTGATGTGTCGGTGGCTTTAATATGATTATCTAACCTTGAGGGATGGGGAAAATCAATGAAAAGTCCACTTTTTTTGAATTACCTTGTGCCTTGGCGGAAAGCGCCACTCACTTTGGCATTCACGTGACGTGAGATCACCTCACCTGCAGCTTCAGACTGCTCTGGAAGTGCTATCTGACTCTGCAGGATTCTCCATAAGCTTGAACCGCTAGAGAACATGCTATTTATTGTGTCCTGTTCTCAGATATCTTCCCAAGTTATTACTGTCATCAGGCACTTTATAGGCAGAAAATTGAATGAAACCATTTTCTTCTTGCATGGCAAGGTGATGAAATTGGTGATGTACATATGAGGAAGAGTTAAGTGTTGAGGGTGGTTATGAGCCCTGACCTGAAACAAAGAACTTAGTAGTGTAATATTTTTTTGTGTTATTTCTTTCATTTTTAGTTCTTTTTTTTTTTTTCTTTCCCGGTACCAGGGATTGAACTCTGGACCTTGTACTTGCCAGGCAAGAACTTATTCCACTCATTTTTAGCTCTTGATATATGAAAATCATGAAAACAGTGTCTGTTATTGGTCAGGGTTTTTTTTTTTTTTTTAAATGACATTTATTTATTTATTTTTGCGGGACTGGGATTTGAACTTGAACTCACGACCTTGCACTTGCCAAGCAGTCACTTGTGCCACAGAGCTATCTCCCCGGCCCCCGGTCAGGGTTTTAATTACGTACACTAACAGCTACTCTTTGTTAGCATAAGCAGGTGGTAATTTTATTTATTAGGGTGATAGCTTAGCATATCATTGGATGGCTGAAGAAAGACATAGACAGAGTTTCTGTGAATTAGCACAGGGTAGAAATGGCTAGTACTGGAAATTCAGGGGTGGTTCAACATATATAAAGTACTAAATATAATCACAGCATAACGGCAGAGTGAAAGACAAATATCAAATGATCATCTTAATAGATACAGAAAAAGCTTTTTATTAAGTCCAGGACCCATGCAGGATAAAAACCCTACAGAAAATTGGAATAGATGGTCCTTATCGCAGTCTAATAAAAGCCATCCATGGCAGACCAGTGGCCAAAACTATATGAATGGACAAAAACTGAAAGCGGTGACTCGAAAAGCAGGAACAAGACAAGGATGTCTACTGTTACCACTCCTTTTCAATGTAGTTCTGGAATCATTAGCCAGAGCAATTAGACAAGAGAGAGAAATAAAAGAAATAAGAATAGGAAAGGAAAATGTTGACTTATCATTGTTTACAGATGATATGATACTCTACGTGCAAGACCCCCAAAACTTCATAAAAAGACTCCTAGAGTTAATCCATTCAGTTGCATAGCTGTATACAAAGTCAGTATTCAAAAATCTATAGCATTCTTTACACAAACAAAGTCATTGAGAAATTAGGGAAACTGCAGCCCTCATAGTAGCACCCTGCAAAGATGAAACGCTTAGAAGCAATCTAACAAAGTAAAAGATGTATAATTGAAAATTGCAGTACTCTCAAAAAGGAGATTGAAGACGATTTCAGAAAATGGAAAGATGGGGCCAACAGGATGGCTCAGCGGTCTAGAGTGCCTGCTTAGGCAACTGCAGGGACCGTGGTTTGAACCCCAGCACCACATGTTGCGCCAACTGTATTACTAGTACAGGCTCAGCTGGCCATAATAAAAAAAAAAAAAAAAAAAAGAAAATGGAAGATATCCCTTGCTCTTTAGTAGGAAGAACTAATACAGTGAAAATAGCCATACTTCCAAAACTGTTATACAGATTTAATGCAATTCTGATCAAAATACTAGTAGCATACCTCACAGAACTGAAACTCATTTGGAACAAGAAGAGAATTAGAGTTGCAAAAAGAATTCTTGCAACAAAGGCAAGGCAGGAGACATCACAATCCCTGACTTGAAATTGTATCATAAAGCTGGTGTGATAACACCAGCATGGTACTGGCAATAAAAGAAACAAAACAAACAAAACAAAAAACAAACAGACCAGAGGAAGAGTGGAACAGATTAGAAGATGCAGACAACTGCAAACATATTTGGCCACCTTATCTTTGACAAAGGGGCCAGATATATTCATTGGAATAAATGGTGCTGGAAAAACTGGCTCTCTACATGCCAAAACTAAACCCATGTCTGTCACCATGCTTAACTAAACTAAAGTCAAAATTGATCACAGATCTGAATATTAAAACAGAAACACTAAGTCTACTGGAAGAAAAATTAGTAATCTTAAAGACATAGAGGTAGGCAGAAACTTGGTAAACAAAACCCAAACTACATGGGAAACAGTTTAAAAGAATCAACAACTGGGATCTCATCCTATTAAAAAGCTTTGTGTATCAGAAGAAATCACCCATAGAGTGAAAAGGTAACCCACAGAATGGGAAGTAATTTTAGCTCACTGTCCCTGAGACAAAGGACTTCTATCTAGAACATATGAAGAAGTGAGAAAAATCAGACCTCCCGCTTTCAGATCCAACCCAGAAATGGACATCTGAGATGAGGTGCACACTTCTCCGATGAAATACAAATGACAAATAAACAAGAAAAAATGTTCAGCGTTATTGGTCATTCAAGAGATGCAGATTAATACAAGACTGGGATCCTGTCTCAGCCCAGAAGAGCGGCTGTCATCAAGAAGTCAACCAATAACAAGTGCTGAAGGGGCTATGTGGAAAAAGGACCCGTTCTTCACGGTTAGTGGCAACATACACTGGTGCAGCCACTGTAGAACTCAGTTTGGAGATGGCTTAGGAAACTAGTATTAGAGTTTCCTTTCAACCCAGCTACTTCTCTTTCTGGGTATTTTCCCAGAAGAATTACAAACACATCGCAGTGACATGTATATCCATGTTTATAAACTGACTTCTCTCTCTCTCTCTCTTTCTTTCTTTTTTTCTTTCTTTCATGGCTGGCTCACCCTGCCCTGGGGGTGGGGCTGGTGCAGCGTGTGGTGCCGGGGATCGAACCCCTGGTCCTTGTGGTTGCCTAAGCAGGTGTTTCAGACCACTGAGCTATCTTGCCGGCCCCTGTATCCATGTTTATAGCAGCAGAATTTGTCATAGCAAAATCTTGGAAACAACCCAGATGCCCCTTCACCAAGGAATGGATAAAAATAATGTGATATTTTTATATAATGGAGTGCTGTTAGCCATAAAAAGGATAAACTGGAGACATTTTTGAGGAAATGGTTGTTGCTTGAGTCTATACTCATTAGTGACATAAATCAGTGTCTTGAGTAAACATCGTGTTGTCTCCCTAGTGTAAGAAGCTGAAAGAGTAAATAAGACCCCAAATGTACAGTACATATTGTGGAATAGGAAGAAAATGCTCAGAAATGAAGAGAAACTGGAAAGAGGACAAGGAGAAAAGAAAGGGAAAAGGAAGAGTAGATACATGTTTATATACATATATGTGTTTGTATATATACACACACACACACAAGATAGCTAAGATAGCTGTACTACTAATTGCTATTAGCTCACTGAAAGGGAAGGTTCATGTCTACGTTGTTTGATCAGTTTTTCACGTGTATGTCTTGTAATATGAGCAGCTACTTTGAAGATAGCAGTACTCCATGTGGTCACCATTGTTATGCTCCTGTATTTGTTTGGAAATTTTATAGGATTCATTTTATTATTTTTCTTGGAAAAAAGAAAAAGGAAGAAATGACCTATGGATGACTGTCATGGTGTAGATGCCCTGAATTGGACAGCCCGAGCCAGAATCACCTGTCCTTTCTTCCTACCAGGTGGACCCTGTGCCCTCGACCACCTGCCTCTTCCTTCTTACGCCGCTGTGTTCTGCCAGAGGCCCAAGCGGTGTGTCTGGTTGGCACCTAGGTCACAGGGCGGCCTGTGTTACAGGAAGGCAGGAGACGGAACCCTATCACCCCAGTTGGTTAGTATTTGCTTGCATCCTTAGTTTCCTATTGGGAAGATGAGCTTTCTGCAGGAGGTAGTTGAGGCGAGACAGATTGAAGATAATTCCGTAGTCTGTGGATAACAGATGATCTGATAGCTGCTATTTAGAATAGTACAGTAATTTTGGTACTGTACATTGTGTGACAGGAGTCAGTAATGTCAGGTTATAAGTGACGTTAAGGAAATGAGCTTGAGTACTTATAAATAAAGAATATTCTAATGGTTGTATTACTGAAGGATTCTGTTAAGCTAGCAGGAGTGTGCAGATTCTCTCTTTTGTCCTTGGTGGACTCCACTGCAACGCAGGTCCCATTCTTGTGAATTTATTTTGATTAGGTAGAGTTGAGGATTTTTAGTGAGTTGGAGTAAACTGATTACTGACCTTGGAAGAGTAAGTCAGTTTGAATCTGTGATGTGGGGTAGCAGAGTTATAAAGAATAACATCACTATTAACTTACATGGTTATTTTTCTAAATTTTTTTCTAAAATTGAGCTAGTTCTAGAGGGGACTTAGGAATCATGTTATCAGTACCAAGATTATTTATAGAGTAGAAAGCCAGGCTCGGAGTGTCGTGATTTGCTCAAGGTGGCAACCGACTGGGGAGAAGGCCTCCTTGCTTCCCAGCCCAGTCTTTCTCCTCAGCCCTAGTGGTGGGGAGCAGGGTCGCCTCCGCCTTGGCAGGAAGCTTGAGAGCCTGCTGGAGATTTGAGTCCTGCTGTAGCAGGGTCTTGTGAAGTTTTTAGTTGGATGACATCGGTGCTTTTTTAAGTGGGGCGTGAACACTGGGACATCTGTTCTTGGGTTTTGAGGAAAATGAGTTGCAGGAGAATTTTTTTTCACAACAGCACTTGAGGCAGAATGCATTAAGCGTGCCTAATTGAAGATTTTAAGTTTCCCTTGGTAAAGTAAGCAGCAGAACTGAGGGGGGCTCCACACAGCCCTTCTTTGTTTGTTCTTCTCGGCTGCCCATAAATTGGCTCTGACACAGCGTCTTTGCCAAGGCACTTGTCTTCGCCAAGGCACTTGTCGCTGCGTGCAAAGTCCCCCCCAGCTAAGAATTGCTAGGAAAGCCTCCGTCCTGCCTTGGCAGGTCCTAGCCCTGGCTGCAGCGCACACAGGCTTGCAGCTCGCCTGTGCTCCATCCCTCCTTTTTCCTTTTTCTCCCTCCTTTCCCTTTGCCAGATGTCACTGTGTTGTGGTCTTCCAAGCTCAAGCGATCCTCTTGCCTCAGCCTCCTGAGTAGCTGGGAGTGTGGTGGCCTGCCACCAGGCTGGCACGGCCTTTAGTTTTTCCAGTAGTGCATGTCCCTCCCTAACGTTTTTGCACATATGTTCTCCGTATAATTTGTCTGTTTATTAAGAATACAGGTTATTGGCCTGGCTAGATGGTTCAGTGGTCTAAAGCGCCTGCTTAGGAAAGCTCAGGCAACTGCAGGGACTGCGATTCGATCCCCGGCACCACATGCTGCGCCAGCCCCCACCACCAGGGCAGGCTGAGCCAGCCACAAAATAAATAAAATAAAGAAACAAACAAACACAACAAGCAAACAAATAAATAAAATAAAATAAAATAAAAAGAATACAGGTTATTAATGTGTGTTTTCCACTAGCACACAAGGTCCATGAAGGTAGACTGTTGTCAGCTGTGTAACCCTAGCATGAGTAATCAGTAGTGCCTGTTATATAGCATTGAATGAATGAATGGCATGGCAAAAATAGCTGTTTTTTTAGGGTCTCTAATAGTAAAATGACCAGTTCTCAGCCCTAGTGACTATTTATAGACTTAGTGGAAATGGCAGAATAATCAGTTGGTATATACAGAATACAAATAGTGTGAATTGTTGTATTCGGGAGCCTCCTAATTTGGCTTTAAACAGGAAACTCAGATGCAGAAGAAGTCGTTAACATGTGGAGTATTAAATGATAAGAATGGATACGCAGATTCACTGCCAACACTGTGGCTAAAAAGGTGGGTTTAGGAACATGAGGTGCTGGAGAGACGATTAGTGAAGGAAGAGGAAGGAGCCGGGATCTTTCACCCTGGCAGAGTTGGAAGTTTCTTCTGCTGACTTACCTGGGTGAGCAGGTGCCAACTGCCAGTCCAGCCTTCTTCCAGAGAAGCTAGCACGTGAGACAAGGACAGACACTTAATGAAGATGAAGTCTGCAGTGTTCTAATTTTTCATTTAATTTTGCTTAAGTTCTAGGGTATAAGGTAGTTTATAGATATTCATTTTGATTAAAGTTACATTTGAGATTTAGAATTCAAGGAGCTAAACACTATATTTAATGTCTTAGAAGGATGTTTAAAAACAAAAGAATACCTTGGAAATCAAATAAGTTAACTTTTTTTTTTGTGGTACCAGGTATTGAACTCAGGACCTTGTGCTTGCCTGGCAAGCACTTAGGCCACTGAGCTATCTCCCTGTCCCTCAAATAAGTTAACTTTTTATGTGTTTAAGTTCAGAGCTTAAGTGACTTGCTCTGTATCACAAAGCTGAATAAATGGCAAAATTGGAACTCCTTTTCATCATACATTTTCCTTAATGGAAAAGGAGCATACAAGCCTGGCTTTGGGGATAACTCAGGGAGCAGTTATGAATTTGCTTTGAGGCCTGTATTTTACTTGAAAAATATTAAGAAGTCATGCAGTTAATTTGTCCTGTTTAAATTAGCCTTCCTGTTTTGTGTATAAGCACGTTTTTTTTTCCAGTCATGCAAAGACGGGCTTGTTTGCAGAACTGTCATTTGAAAGTCAAGAAAATGAACAGAACACAGGTGTAAGATCATCTTAGGCCGTTGCCCTAGAAGAAGTGTTCAGAAATCAAAATTAGAAGGCACACTACCATGGAGAAGTGTTACTGTGTCTACTTTATCTACTCTGAAGTTAAGTTTATTACAGTGAATTAATTACAGCGTAGCAAAGTATCTTGCTTAGAAAATATTCTCAGCCTTAATTTGTGAAAAAAGGATTGCTGCTTTTACCATTTCAACTTTCTGTATAAGGGAAAGAAGTCATTATATTCTGTGTCTTTCTTACTAGGTACTTTCTTTTTTAATGAACTTGGTATAGGTCTACAGGGTCTCACTGCATAGATCGAACTCGTAGTGATCCTCCTGTTTTCATCCTCCCAAGCGCTGGGATTACAGGTGCGTGCCACCATGCCCAGTCTCAGTCACTGTCTCAGTGCGTCCTGGGGGGGCGGGGCTGGCATGGCATTCTGGGAATCGAACCCTGGTCCCTGTGTCTGTCTAAGTAGGTGTTTTAATCTGCTAAGCTATCTGGCCTGCCCAAGGTACAGGTTTTGGATGGTAGTTTTTAAAGAGATAATTTGTACATATAATTTGCATATTTTTTCTGAGGATAAAATTAGAATATAATTGTATGGAGAAACAGCCAGCCCCACTATACTTTAGCTGGGGATGCCCGGAAGTTTTGTGGTGCTAGAGATTGAACCCAGAGCTTTCCTAAGGATGCCAGGCAAAGTACTTTAGCACTGAGCTCCTTTCCAGCCCTAGGTGTTTACTTCTCATCTTTTATGTAAATTGTTTCTCCTGCAACACATGTTTAAGTGAGATCTTGATGTGCAGCTGTGAGGTGTAACTTAATTTTAACATGTTCGGTATAGCTTTCATAGTAGATTGGAAAATGCCATAAATGTAGGGGTTCTGGGCTAACAGTCTGGAGGTTTTAGTTCTATCTGTAAAACTGAGGGTGTTGCAGTGGTAATGGGGTGTTGGGATCACTCGCCCAGCTCTGGAGTCTCTGATCTGTATTTGCGTGCAGTGTGCGTAGTTATGCCCTGCAGAGGTTCTCTGAAATGCAGATGTCCACGTTGTGCGCGTGCTCCATGTTGCAGTGTGCCTCAGTGGAACAGCTCTCTTGGGATGAGCATCTTAGGAGTGGCGCCGCGCTCTCGCCTGGTCAGTGGGTTTCTCCTGTGAGGGCAGAGGCGTAACGGTAAACACTTCCTATGCGGTTTCTGGAGGCTTGGAGAGGCCTGTCTCTGCTAAGCAGTCTTAGCATTTTTGAGAAGAAGCAGCTTCCAGAGACAAGAGAAATTTTCAGGTTGGCTTGGAATCTGTACACATGGGACCTTGGCTTCTTCTGAGTATTTTGTCACTTGGAATCTTTATATTAAGTTTGAGTTTTATTGTGTTATATTTTCAACTCTTCTATTAATTTAAGGGCTCCAGGTTTAGCTGGGCAGTAGTGGGTCTATAATTGCCGTCCTTTTCTCCCCGAGGCTGTGTTGTTTTCAGCTAACCCTGCATCACCCAGCTTGTGTACCCTCCTGATGGGTATGCAGATACAGTGTTCCTGGAGTCACTGGCTTTGCATTCCATTCTGGCAGTCACATGATTCAAAGCTTACAGACAGTATCTGTGGTCGAGCACATCTTGGGTGGGAAGAAGCTCAGCTCTGGTTGAGGTAACTGGCCCTGAGCCACTGGTCCACGTCCGCATTATTGCTTCCTACATCATAGATCCTGGGAAAGCTTAGTTTTGCCTTTAAAAAAAAATAATAGAAGTCCTAGTTCCCCACTTCTCTAGCGTGCTTGAGGCCCAGAGTTGAATCTCTAGCACTGCAAAACAGCAACAGATCCAAAAATCTTCGCTTCAGAGCCAAGCAGTGTTAAAGACTTGCATTACTTGTTCTTGTTTTTCACATTTCTGCATTTCAGGTTTTAAAAACATTGGTAGGTTATCCAAATGTGATTTAAGAATAAGTCACCGTTCTTCTGGCAAAGACGGATCTTGGCGTGGAAGAGCCTTTGCTCCTCCTCCATTCCTCTGAGGTGGGAGGCAGGTGGAGAGCTGGGGTTGCAGCCAAGGTTGCATGAGCGCCTCACCAGCCCGTGGGCGACTCTGAGGGGCGAGCCTGGAAGAGCCACCCACATTTTCCATTTTGGACCTGCATCACAAAAAGCAGGCTTTATGCAGAAACCTTGTGGCTTTAACAAGTACACGGAAAATTCCTCTTTGCTAAAATTGATGTTTCAATATTGTGCATGTATTTAATGACTTGTTTCCCCCTTTCAATCCTTAGGTGAAATTTCACGTTTGAATTAGCTGTGATACTGTCAGAAGCCTGATTTTCAAGATTTTTAG
The DNA here is from genome assembly GCA_004027915.1 of Capromys pilorides. Taxonomy (NCBI): domain Eukaryota; kingdom Metazoa; phylum Chordata; class Mammalia; order Rodentia; family Capromyidae; genus Capromys; species Capromys pilorides. Next base: position 12,083 of record PVKN010020327.1, read on the forward strand.
GAAAGGTAGAATCAAAAGGACTGCTTTCAGGTAAGGATCTAGTTTTACTTTTATTTTAATAACACAGAACTACTTTGGTAGAATCTGGAGTTTCTCAGACTTCTGGAATAGAAATATAGATGATGTTTTTAAAGTGATAAATCACATTCTTCAGATAGATTTCCATCTGTCTGGTATTAGGTAAGAAATCACTGCAGTTGACTCTTAAAGCAAATGGAGAAGCAATATACAATGGCACTTAAACCATACACATTTAAAATGGCTTACAAAACCGTTGTCAAGGTTTCTTATGCACGAGATCTTTCCTCTAGTACTACTTCCATTGCATGATTGATTGTTCAGTTTGCCATTCATCCATCCCCTATTTTTTTAAAGCTTAAAGAACGATAATTTAAGCATGATTTCTTGACCTTTGTGGTATACCAAAGGGCTATAATAGTTCTGGGCATGAGATTATAGAAAGATAGTACTCAAGCTAATTTGAAATTTATAGGGCTAGTATTTAGAAATGGATTTTCTTCATGTGGAAGTTTCATAGAAAAACCTGTGCTAGGTTGAGATTATCATTGTGTTTCTGGATACAGTTGAAAATGGGATTCAAAATCAGGACCTTGTGCTTACCCAGGCAGGTACCATGCCGCTGTGCCACCAGATTTTTGGCATTAGCTATATACCAAATTTTTAAATAACTACTGATTTTCTCATTGGTCATCAAGTATTGGGTTACTTATAAAATAGTTATACTACCTCTTTAAGAAGGCTGCTTTTCAAATTTAAAACATATAAAAATCAAATTTAAATTATTGGCATCATTTGAAGAGGGCCAATGGCAATTGAGTGAATATGAATAATCCAGAAAATCGGTATTGCATTGTAGGAAGGCTTTGATAGCTGATTTTATTTCCTAACTACATTAGCAGTTAACAGAAATTGGTTTGTAAAACTTCATATGCCCGCAAAGAGACAGTCCAGGAGTGAGAAAACCCTTGGGATGTATAATGAGCTCCAGATGATGTGTGGACCCGGTTCTGCCCTGTCTCTTGCAGCATCAGCCTTTCTTGTCCTTGCCAGCATCGACCAGAGCCTGCAGGGAGTTCTTATGTTTCCTGCATCATTCTTTCCTGTTCTTCTTGCCTAAAATACTTCAGGGTCTCCCCATTACCCACAGCATGCATTCCCAAGCTTTTTGGTCTCAGAAACGCTTTATAATAAATTTGTTGAGGCATTTAAGAAATTTTTTTTGTTTTGTCTTTTTGAGACAGGGTCTTGCTATGCAGTTCAGGCTGGCCTTAAGCTCACTTTTGTAGCCCAGGCTGGTCTCAAACTCACATCGATCCTCCTGCCTCAGCCTCCCAAGGGCTGGGATCACAGGCGTGCACCACCACACCCGGCTAAGAGATTTTTTTGTGTATGTGTATTACATACATCACAATTTGATGTATTATAAATTGGAATGGGGAAAATTTTAAACCTACAAAATCACAAGTGCATATTCATTAGCTGCAGAGTAATGACGGTGGCACAGTGTTATGCTTCTGGAATGCATTGAATATAGGAGTGGCATGCAAATAACATTACTTTTGGATAATAGATTTATTGAGGTGCAATTTATATATTAGGGGAAGGCCAGCCTTTTTGTGTAGTGCTCTGTGGGTTTTGATAAGTGCATCCACTTTGATGGCCGTAGTGGAAAGAGCAGCCCGTTTCCATCTGCCCCAAGCACTCCTCAGTGCCGCCTCCTCTGACCTGTTTTATGTCCCTGTAGCTCACACGCGAGCCCCTGGCTCTGCAGCGCATCATCGCCACGTATCTCTGGTCCTGGCACGTGATTCCCCTGCGTGTGCTGGGCCCTGGTCTGGAAGGCCAGCACCCAGCTGTGGGGCTCCTGTCACACCAGCTGAGGCTGCCCTGTACCTGTGCTGTGCCTTGGTCTTCTCCGTAGCAGTTTCCCATCGTCTTTTTTGTAAGTGTATTTGGCGCCTCTCGCAAGTAGCTGGGATTGCAGGCATGCGGCACCAGGCCCGGGGTTCTAATCTTGCAGTTGCTGCTACCTTCTTACTGTGTGGTGAGAGCACTTTCCTGAATTCTAGAATTGTTGTAATTGTGATTGTGGGGCCTTTGTACAGCGTGGCGTGCTCTGTGCACTTCCACTTCTGTGTAGCCTGCGGTATCTGTTGGCTAGCTTTTCCTTGAGGCTCATAAATTGTACAAATAAAATATAGTTTCATTAAAATAATCAAATAACAGAAAATTATGCAGAGTTAAGACCTAGAAAAGCCAGGTGTGGTGGTGCACACCCGGAATTCCAGCACTTGAGAGGCTGAAGCAGGAGAATCACCTCAAGTTCAAGGCCAGCCCAGGCTATGTTGTGAGTTCAAGGCCAGCTGTCTGAGGCCTTGCATACTTTCAGTTTTTTGTGTATGTATTTAAGTGAACACATACATACGGAGATAACAAATATTTTCATTTGTCTTAATAGTGAAAAGAGCAGTTCATTTTGTGCCTTTAAAAAGAAAACATCAGCCTGTTGTCTTAGATCACTCCATATTAGGTTGTATAAATCCTTCTAGTTCTTTTAGCTGCATTTTTTACATATTCCCATATCGACGGACAGTTAGCTTGCTTCTGTTTTTTACTTTTATGAAAATGCTAATGAACATTCTTAATGCCTTCTTATTAAATCATTAAAAGATGTATTTTGTTTTCAGGATATTAAAGCTTGCAATTATAAACATCTTTATGAAACTGTAGAGCTTTTATAGGGGGCCGAGCAGTGCCCTAGCACCGATCCTCACCCCCAGCTGTGAAGTCAGGTAATGACAGAACTTACGCTTTGTGGTTGCTGCTGTAGTTGTAAAATAGAGTAGACCCTTATTTATTAGTGTATATTTGCAGTATGCAGTGAGTACATTCACTGTGGAGAGCTGGGACGCGTACGTGTGGCATCTTACCCTTCTTACTGCCCCCTTCGCAATCTCTTTGCCCATCTGCTAAAGATCTGCCTTCCTGTTTTCTGTAACTTGGTTTTTCCGTTAAGTTATACTTTGTGATTTTCGCGTCCTAGAAACCGTGTCATGCTTAACCTCTTGTGTCTGATTGCTTAGCATTGTGATCTCAAAGCGCATCTATTTTTCCATAAATGACTCAGATTTACCCATTTTTGTGGTTGGATTTTTTTATAGAGAACTTTTGCTTTCGGTTTTTGTGCATCTTATTTTTTGTGTATGGCATTCCGTTTCATCTTGCGGATAGTCTTTAAGCCATGGCTCTCCGGGTTTTTGGTTTTTTGCCTGAGCTCCCCTGGAGTGGAGAAGAATTGTCTCGGTAGCTCTAAAGCGTTAACGTAGTTAATGCAGAAATAACTGTTTTCCTCTAATGAGTTTTTGTCATAACCTTAAGAAAAAGAAGGCCAACCCTAAATGAGTGGGAATGTTTAACTGTTAAGCCAATGCTTTAATGTGTGCTTGGATGGAAGAGGCTACAAGTTTTAGTGCTCACTGTTCTTTGTCCACATAGTCTGTGCCATCACTAGAAATCACGTAACGGCGTTGCAAGTTTAAGCCCTGCGGAGCTGGGTGCTGGCTCTCCTGGGCCGGATGTGCTCTGTGTGGAGCAGGGAGAGCGTGCCTGCTGTTAAAGGCCACGTGCTGCCTGATGGCACTCCTGTAGTGTGATGGCTGCCCGAGTGCTTTCTGGGGGTAATGAGCGCCTGCTGGCCTCCTCACCTCACTTCTTCCGGGGAACCCAGTAAGACTAGTGTAAGGTACGCATTAGAATGGAGAGCGATGGCAAGTCAGCTTGGTTATGGATCTGGAACTCAGGGATCTTGCTAACTGTGATGCTGCTGAGGCAGTCTTGAGACTCTGCTGAACCTGCCGTAGTGCCGGATCTCCATCCACACTCTGAAACTGTGCTGTGTCCATGCAAGCAGTTTACTTACCTGTGTGTTGGTGTCTTACTAGTAATAATTACTGGTGTAGCTGGTAGTAATTTAACATATGCACAATTAACTCAT
>PVKN010020328.1:0-15828 GCA_004027915.1 Capromys pilorides
TTTTTTTTTTTTTTTTTTTTTAAATTTTATTTATTTATTTATTTGTTTGCTTGTTGTGTTTGTTTCTCCATCCATTCATTTTGTGGCTGGCTCAGCCTGCCCTGGTGGTGGCGCTGGCGCAGCATGTGGTGCCGGGGATCGAACTGCAGTCCCCGCAGTTGCCTGAGCCCTCCTAAGCAGGCGCTTTAGACCACTGAACCATCTCGCCGGCCCCTTTTTTTTATTTATTTTTTTTTTTTAAGAACTCTTAACTTAAAAAAAAAAAAAAAAAAGAACTCTTAACTTTATTGAACTAAGGGATTAGCCTAATTTGACAAAAGGAGGCTGGATATAACATCAAGTTTTTCGCCAAGCTTTCACAAGTTTGAGTCAGGAGGTGCAAAGTTTGAGGCTAGACTGGGCTACATAGTGAGTTCAAGGCCACCCTGAATTTCTTAGCAAGACCCTGTCTCAAAAAAAATATTTCTCTTAGTCACTTTCAGATAGCAGTAAACTAACTCTTATCAGAGAACAGGCTTCAAAGCCCACATAGTTGCCTTAGGGTCCTTGCTGGAGGACAAAGGGAAAGTGAACATGAGTCTTGACTTTGTTCCACCTATTTCCAAAAATTACTTGTAGGCAGACAGCTCACCATAGTTTATGTAGCATCAGCTAGTTGAATAACCAATCAAGAAACGTAAGTCTTTTTTTTTTTTTTTTTTGCGGGACCGGGGTTCGAACGCACAACCTTGTACTTGTGCCTCCGAGGTACCTCCCCAGCCCCAAAACAGAAGTCTTAATTCAATTTGCTAAGATAGTTTTGATTAACTGCTTAACAATCCTCAGTTTACCTGTGTGTAAAATGGGCACAGTAATCAGTCTGTCACAGGGATGAATGGCACACCAACTGGCCTGTAAACATGAAGAATACACATTGTCTGCTGATTCTCATTCCTCCCTGTTTGTTGCTCTTCAAAGCCTTGGCATCCCAGAAACAATGATATCATTAAGATGAAGACAATGAGCTCTGACTTTCTGGCTAGATGCAACCTTCCCTCACCTGCTCTCCAAGGAAAGGGAGCTTGGAATGGCTCTTCTTCCTGTGACCTTGGGGGCCGATCACACTCTACAATTCAGAGGGAATTATCTCAGTCCTATTCCCACCTCAGATGGAAGCCACACTGTAGTGAAAGGAAGTAACACTTGGATATACATAGAGTTCTTTGGAAGAAAGGTTCAGAAGCCAACCATTTTTTAAAAATATCGTTATAATCAACCATCGTTTTCATGCATAATTGTATCACACTGAACTAAGTTCCAGCTTTCTTGACAGCTCCTATGAGCTGTTTCCCTTACGTTTCTGTGAGAGAAGCTGAAGTTTATATCACTTCTGCTCCTGGTTCCTTAACTCTGTCCTCAAAGATGAACCAGAGAGGGAACCTAACTGCAGGCTTTTACCCTAGAGACCCCAGGCCTCAGGCTGACCAGTAATAAGGAGGAAGGAATGCAACTAACTCTTTCAAGCTTTCCATGAGACATTTGGTCAAATAGCAAGCTCACAACCCTCTTTAGGATCAAGTGGGGAGAGTGATTTTTGTGTTTTTCTACATTTTAATTGTTGGGATGTGGCCACACACAGCGGTAATTGGAACAATGCAACTACCACCACGCAACTGATACTCTCAGCCTGAGTTTCCTAAAACAGGCCAGACAGAGAGGGGGAACAGAACGGAAGCCATAAGGAATCAAACCAGGACACAAAAGAAGGCAAACCAGCTCTGCGAGGGGCCTCCTCTTTCTCAAGCAGGCACTGAAAAAAAGTGTAAGAAACCCTCCTCTCTTGCCGCCTTCCTTCCTCTCCATTTTGTATATCTGAAGAGTAGAGACAGCCCTGAACATTCACTAAACAAGTTAAAACTTCTCAGCTTAACAACTGGTACGAGGTTCAACCCTGCACAGAGCAGAAGGCCGCTAGGCCCTCCCAGCAACCCCACCAGGCCTAATTCTCAGTCCAAGCCCTCTCTCCAGCATAAGCCCCCTAAAATAAAGACTTGATCTCCTCTTTCTATCCTATTGGATAGCAGTAACCCCTTATGCTCGTATTTCAGAGATGCTGAGGTTGTTGTGAAAGCTGGACAACCTAGGATCACGTCAGGCCGAGAGGAGGGAGAGAGAGCGAGAGCGCCACAAATCCCCTAGGGACCCCCCCCCAACCCCCCCCCCCACCATCCCAGCACCAGACCTCTGGGAAAGACTTAAGGAAAACATGAAGAAGGCAAGAAGGTGCAAGAGCAGAGCAGGTAAGTAGGGACCTGAAGGCTCTTCATACAGGCTCTAGTGGGTACAGGGGTGACAAGTGGTGAGCACCCCTCCCCCCTCCGACGAAGAAGCAAATGGCTAGGCCCCCTCCAATCTTCAACCTTTCCCTCTGTTGCCCTGCTGCCTGTCCCCGCGGGGTGGGGCACGAGGCTTCTGCTGTCCCCCACCCCCGGGGGGGTTACCAGGGCTCGCTCAGGGGGGACTGTCGCTGTACTCTTCCCACTCCAGTTCCATTACAGGGCCGCGGGAAGCAAACTCAGGACACGCAGGGGATGGGGAGGGTCTAAGACTTAGCACTCCGCCACCCCCTCCCCCACCGAGTCCGGTGCTCTCCCCGCGGAGCCGGCTTTCGAGGCCCGACCGCACAGGCAGTTGAGCTGGGGGGAGGGGAAGGAGAAGGGAGGGCCAGTCAAGATGCCCGCTCCGAGGCCCCACGGCCACCTGCCCTCCGCTACCTACCGCGGTCAGCTCGGCTCCCAGGGCCGCGGCCAGAGCAGCTCTGAGCGCTCCGTTCGCCCCACGGTGTCCTTATAAGGCGTCGGGACAAACCAAACGGCCACTGAGGAGAGTAGGGTGAGCGATCTGGCTCAGAGAATCCCCCTAAACCGCCCGCTGAGGTCCAACACCTGTATCTTTTTTTCTCTTAAAAGTCTTCCTAGTCTATTTAGCTTGAGAATGGTCGAGGTGCTTTGTTTTAGGGATGAAGTGGTTCTATTCCTAATGAGTTACCCCTCCAAATTATCGAAGAAAGTGGACGGACCCAGCTAGAGGCATATCTTGGTACTCGCAGGGGAGGCCTTGTTGGATGAAGGTAAACAAAGCCATTGCCCCCGCCCTTCATCCCTATATCGGCCCAGTTGCAACTTCCTACTCTCTCGAGGCTGCTTAATGGATTCAAGCATTGTGCCTCTCACCTCCTGTCCTGTTAAGCGCCATACGGCCACCTTTCTAAAAGAACCCCCCTCCGCCTCCAATAAAGGACCGGTCCGTAGCGTGAAGGCTCCTGGGAAATGTAGTCCAAGCGCCTATTAGGGCCTACTCTGAGTCCCAGGACCCCCTCGTCAGCTGCTGGATTTGCTCGAACCTTATAAACCCAGCATTTATAAAGGTTACGGGGGCGTGCCCACTAGGTTCTGTAATTTGCCCTCACCCAGAATACTTCGTAAAGCTGAGGAGGGCTAAGGGCTGTGCATTCCCTCTCCTCCCTCCACACCCCCCCCCCAGCAGGATGAGGTAATGGGATTGTGATTATGACATCATAGACGGTTCAGTTGCTGGGGGGGGGGGCGGGGGGGGAGGAGGTACGGCGATTACAGCCGGACTGCTTAGGTGGAAAGGAAGGGAGGAAAAAGGCAGATGAACAAACGATGTTGACAGCACTATATTTCCTCTTAGAGAAGAGGAAACCACCTTTTTTTATTAAGTCTTCACCACTACTACCCACCCCCCATCTCAGCCAGAGTTCCAGTCCTTTTTAAAGAGACTTAATATAGGTTAAGTAGACGAAGAAATTAGGCAAATAGTTTTTGGCTCTGCTGTAAACATGAGTCTCACCATCAGACAAAAATGAAGAAAGAAAAAGGGTAGATTTTGAAGAATGCCTTTATGCTGTGATCATTTTATAAGGCAGAGTTTTAGATTTCCTTCCTTCCTTCCGAAAGTATTAACAACAGTGACTTCACTATCACATTTAGCAGCAAGTCCCCTAAAAGACATGTTTTCTTTAAATGTTTTCTGCTCTGTCCAAGTCTGGGATGTGTGAATTGCTGTCTTCCTCACTGAGCCTGAGAGAGCAGGAAACTGGAGCCACCAAGTCTGAAAACTGAAAGGGAAAGGAAAAGTAAGATATTAAGACAATGAGCCAGGTGTGGTAGCCTATGATTATAGTTGCAGCACTGGAAGCTGAGGCAGGAAGACCACAGAGAGTTTCGGGTGCCTGAACTACATAGTGAGATCCATCTCAAAAAGAAAAAAGAAAATGAGAGTGCAGATTATTCACTGCAGTTTCCTCTTAGAGAAAAAGCAAAGTCAGAGGCCATGAAGTGTAAATATGATTTCCTTTCCTGCTGCAGCACACAAGCCGTAAGTTTACTCCTCCAATTAAGTTTAAATGTATTGTGTACCAGGGATTGTGCTATTTTGAATATATATTCTTTTTAAAATGTACTTATTTTTGCCTACAATGAGAAAACTATCTCATTTGCAAACAAACTGCCTAAGGTTAAATGACTGCCTGTTTGATAGGCAAAGTGTATATCAAAAAATCTAAGACCGTTAGGCACTTGCTTTTCACACTGGGCTGCTTCCCTTTTGTTACTAATAGTACTATCTAAAGTTAAGTGATGGAAGTTAAGTTGACATTGGCTCAATTGCAAAACAACAGAAGAAAGAGACACTAAAAATCTGCAACATTAAAAACAAACAAACAGGCCAGGGAAATAGCTCAGTAGAATAAGCACTTGCCTGGCAAGCGCAAGGGCCTGAGTTCAGTCCCTGGTCCCACCAAAAAAAAAAAAAAAAAAAAAAACACTGCCAATCAGGCTTCTGGACTCATTTCAAAAGAAAGTTGTACTTCCTTTCACCAAGGCTAAAATAGGTTCTCAGATGAATAAAGAAGGTGGTATACGTACACACGATAGACTTTTATTACTGAGTAATAAAAGATAAATTTGACACATTTGTGGGAAAATGGACAGATCTTGAGACCATAATTCTAGGTGAAATAAGACACAGGTTAACTATCACACAGTTGTTCATATATGAGAAACCCAAAATATAAATAATTTAATGAGGGGGTTGGGGAGATAGCTCCGAGGCACAAGTGCCTGACTGGCAAGCGCAAGGTCTGGCAAGTGCAAGGTCGTGAGTTTGAACCCCAGTCCCACAAAAAAAAAAAATAATAATAATCAGAAAAATAAAGAGATGGTAGGACACAGGAGGTAGATCTTGTGGAGGTGGGAAAAGGGAACCTCAGGGGAAGGGGTAGAAGAGTAAAAATGATCAAGATTTGATATATATGTGTATGTGTATGTATATGTATGTAATATCCTAAGATGAATTATTATGTATTACAAACACATAATCAAAAAAAAGTAAAATAAAATAACCTTTGCTCAGAGCCATGGTGCATGTCTCTTGAGTAAGCTGTCATGTCAGCTCTTGGGTAGGCTGAGGGAGATTAAAGTTACAGGTAAGCGTAAGTGATTTAGTGAAGTCTTAAGAAAAAAAAAAAAAAAAAAAAAGGCCTGGAGATGCAGGTCAGTGCTAGAGAGCTTGCCCTAGCTCTAGGGCCTAGTGTGTGAGGCTCTAGATATAATCTCAAGTACCACCAAAAATAAAGCCACACCTGGCTAATGCAAGGCCGTAAGTTCAAACCCCAGTCACACACACACATAAAAAAATAATAAAGCCACAAAGAGCAGCCAACACTCCTGTCTATAATTAAATTGTTTTGCGACTGAGCTTTCTGTCAATTTTTGGCTGTTCTAATTTGTGTGTGTGTGTGTGTATGTGTGCGCGCGCGCACGTGTGTGTGTGTGTGTGTGTGTGTCTGTGCGTGTTACCAGGAATCAAACTCAGGACCTTGTGCTTGCTAGGCATGCACTTTGCTGCTGTACTATATCCCTAATCCTTGAGCTCTCGAGTTTTATTTTACTTATTATTATTATTATTATTTTTGGGGGAGGGTCTTTTTGAGACAGGGTCTTGCTATGCAGTTCAGGCTGGCCTTGACCTCACTTTTGTAGCCCAGGCTGGTCTCAAACTCACACCAATCCTCCTGCCTCAGCCTCCCAAGTGCTGAGATTGCAGGCATGCACCACCACACCTGGCTGAGCTCTCAAGTTTTATTTTTGTTTGTTTGTTTGTTTGGCGGGACCGGGGTTCAAATTCACGACTTTGCACTTGCCAGGCAGGCACTTGTGCCACGGAGCTATCTCCCAGGCCCCTGAGCTCTCAAGTTTTAAATCTCATGTCCTAATACTTTTTCCTGCTGCTCCCTCTATTTTCTTGTTCTTGTGCCACTTCTTTGAATGCCACCTTAATTGTGCCCTAGTGAGTCAGACCCCATCTATGACCCTGTTCCAATGGCTTTCCACAGAAAATACTACCTTGGCAGTGTTCTGGCCTCCATCCAGATTCTTGGAGGTTTCCAGGACCTGGAGCCAGTCACCCACAAGGTCATCCAGAGAGGTAGAATCCACGTACTCTAAAAGACTGTCCTTTCCCTGCCTAGGGAGGTCAGAGAGTCAGAGAACATATATGCACACGCTAAAAGCCAAATCTCCACCAAGTTAGTGGAGAGTGGTAGGACTCAGCTACCACTCCTAGAAGGAACTGGGAATGCTAAACATACCCTTCAGGCCCCTTGCCTTGAAGAGGCTCGCTGGGAGGGTCCCAGGTATGTAAGGCTTTTCTCCACCGCTTGATCTGAGCATCCCACGAACGACGGCTGTATCTCCTGTTCTTGTTTGGTGTTTGAGGGTGAAGCCCTGGTTTTCGCTGTGCTCTAGCAACAACAAATGTATGTCACATTGAGGTCAAAGTGAAGAGATATGGTTTACTGCTTATTATAGTGAATCAGGCCCTTAAAAATAGGAATTCACCTAGAAGGATGTAGGATCATCCAACAGAAAAAGTGAATCTTCAAATCAAGTTACACTCTAAAATTTCCATTCTCCTAATATTGTTTCTTCTGCAAAGGGTCAATTAGCTACATTATACCACTTTCAGAAGTCAATATATAGGGGCCGGCGAGATGCTTCAGTGGTCTAAAGCGCCTGCTTAGGAGGGCTCAGGCAACTGCGGGGACTGCAGTTTGATCCCCGGCACCACATGCTGCGCCAGCGCCACCACCAGGGCAGGCTGAGCCAGCCACAAAATGAATAAATAAAGAAATAAACAAACACAACAAGTAAATAAATAAATAAAATTTTAAAAAAAAGTCAATATATAATATAGTATTTGATGTGACTTTATAATACATGCTACTCTTTCATGTATCATTTTGCATATATGTATGTGACTTACATTAGTCAAGTATGTTGCAATTAGTTAAGACAGCTGGAAGCATGAGGCCATGGGAATTAAGTGTAGGAAGGAAACAGCCTCATCAGGAACCACAGATAGAACTTTGAACAGTTTTATGAGCAAAGTATTTGAGCAAATCTCAAATTTATTTTGGAGACTAGATTGTGAGAAAATAATGCTACAGATTGGTTAGAGCACTCATAATCTAATATCTTTCCATCACCTGACATTGACCAGTGCCACTTGGCAACACACTTGTGACCATCCAAAAATGTACTCACTTGGGGACCTGCTGCAGAAAGCACTGGTAACCAAGTGTACATTTGCCATAGTCTATCTGCTTTTGCCGCCGCTGCAAGACAACTTCATCTGTCTCAACGTCCCACCTGCAGGGTCACATACAGTACCCGATGAAGAATTATAATCATCAAACAGCAATCAACCCTGTCACATATATTCCTTTCGTTTTCACACTAACTTTGCAACTTACCAATGAGAAGGCCCTGTGCTGACTCCCACATTTATTGTCTCTGCCTCAGAACACACAGACTCTTCACACACCTCCTGCCTGGGAAAACAATTTCTACAGATTAAAAAGGTATTAGGATGAACACCTGCTGTCTACACTGTACCTCTCAGCCCCTGTCACCAACAAGACCATGACTTTAGAGAAAAGCTGTATTTCTGCAATCCATTGGTATGGATAGTACCTGGAAGCTTTGATAATTCTGGGTCTAGTTTAGACTTCTTGAATCAATTTCAGGGGTCTGCATTTTATAGGGCTGCCAAAGATATTTTATTTTTTAAATTTTTAAAAAATTTTCTTAATTTTTTTTTTTTTGACGGGACTGGGGATTGAACTCACGACCTAGCACTTTCCAGGCAGGCACTTATGCCACAGAGCTATTTCCCCAGCCCCTATTTTTTATTTATTTTTTAAACTTTATTTATGTTATGGCTGGCCCAGCCTGCCCTGGGGGTGGGGCTGGCACAGCATGTGGTGCCGAGGATCAAACCACAGTCCCTGTGGTTGCCTAAGCTTGCCTAAGTGGGCACTTTAGACTGCTGAGCTATCTTGCTGGCTCAAAAGAGATATTTTAAACATGTTTTTTTATTCTGGTACAAGGGGTTAAACCCCAGGCCTTTGCAGTGGGACATATCTCCATCCCCTCCCCACTTTGAGACAGGGTTCCACTAAGTCAATCAACTGTGATCCTCCTGCCTGGGATTATAGGCATGTACTTGCTACTTCAAACATTTTTAATTATGAAAGATTTCAGATATACACTGAAGTAAGGAATATAATGAGCTGGACCAGTTCATACACCTGTAATCCCATTACTCAGGAGGTCAAGGTAGGGGCCTCGAATTAGAGGTAATATAGTAAGACTCATCTTTTTTTGTTTGTTTCATTGTTTTGCTTTCTTTGAGACACAGTCTTGCTATGTAGTTCAGACTGGCTTTGAACTCACTATGTAGCCCAGGCTGGCCTTAAACTCAGTGCTCCTCCTGCCTCAGCTTCCTAAATGGTGGGATTACAGGTGTGCACCAGCAGGCACAGCTTTGTAAAATTCTATCTTAAAAAAAAGAAGAGGAGAGAGGCATGACATCGGATCAGAATTTTTCAGAAATGCAGGACCTTGGGCAAAGCACAGTTATTGAATTAGAGCTTGTATTTTAAAAACATTTCCAAGTGATTACTATGCACACTGCATTTTTTGTTGTGTTGGAGATTGAATTCAGGGCCTCTTGCAAACTAGTGAAACAGACCCCAACCTGTACATTACGTCCTGCCACTCACCCATCATCCAATGTTGATGGCTAGTTTTATCTGTACTCACCATGACACTTACAGTGTTAAATAATTTATTTTTCTAGTACCAGGGATTGAACCCATGATCTTCATATTCTCCAGTCCCTTTTTATTTCCTATTTTGAGATTTTTTTTGTACCTGAATCGAACTCACAACCTCGCTCTTGCCAGGCAGGTGCTATGCAGTTAAGCTGTATCCCCAGCTCCTTATTTTGAGATAGGATTTCACTAAATCACTAAATTGCTCAAGCTGGGCTCAAACTTGTTCTTCTGCCTCAGCCTGCCAGAGGGTTGGATCACAGATGTGCTCAACAATGCCTGGCTCTCTCAGTATTTAAGAACAAGTATTTGACATTAAGAATGATACAGAGGGGCTGATGAGATGGCCTAAACTTTCCGACGCACGCGCTTTAGACCGTTAAGCCATCTGCTTATTTCCCCCAGAGAACATATATGCAGGGAAGGCTGAGCCGGCCATTACACAAATAAGTGAGGTTTAAGAAAATAAAATAATTTTTTTAAAAAAAGAATGATACAGAGAATATTAGCAAGAATTTCTAGGACTAGCCATCCAGTTCCAGTAGTTAGGAGGCTGAGGCAAGAGGATCGCCAAGAGTTTGGAGTTTGAGGCTAGCCTGGATGGCATAGCGAGACTCGATCTCAAAACAAACAAACAAAAAGCCTAGGACTGAGGTTGTTGCAAGTGGTAGAGCACTAGCTTACATGCCCTTGGCCCTGTGTTAGGTTCCCACTACTGTACTGCAAAAAAAAAAAAAAAAAAAAAAAATAATAATAATAATAATAATAACAATAATTTCTATAACAGCGTAAATGTTGAGATCCCCTGACCTTGGTAAGAATTACATTAAGATGCTGGGCGTATTGCATGTCTGTAAACCCAGCTATTTGGGAGGCTGAGACAGGAGAATCACAAGTTCAAGGCCAGTCTGGCTAACGTAGCGAAACTCTCATCTCAAAATAAAACAGCGTTTGAGTTCAGCTCAGTAGAACGCCCGTAAGTTTCAACCCCCAGTATCTCAAAAAAAAAACAAAAAACAAAAAACCTCAAAGATGTGATGCAATTCCTTTGCTGTTTTTTAAAAAGGTGGATTTTTTTTTAACTCTTATAACAGCGTCTCAGATGCTTCACTCTAAAAAGACAACGAACAGCAAACTTCATTGGAAGGGCGGATGCCATTCAGCATAAACTCACACACCTGTCACGCACCGATGCCTGAACCGCGGGCAGTAAATCCTCCATCCCGGCCGAACGCTAGCAAAATTAAAGAGAAATGACACAAGGATGAAGCAAGGAAAAAGAAACACTGCCACTTAAAAGAATCTTTCCTAGTATTATCCTATCAAACGGTCATCTCTGGCAAGGTGCGATTTAAATCTCCCGGGGTTGATCGGGCTAAGGGAATAATCCGGACTGGAAGGGTGTGGCGATTGGCCAGAGGAAGAGCCAATGGGGCGTTTGGCTCCTTTGGGTGGGGCTTAATGCTGGTAGGCCAATCGCCATCCTGCTTTGGCTCCGGGTTGGAACAAGGGCTGCCGGTTTCAGAGCAAGTGCGCTCCCCCGGGTGAAGTACAAGCCTACCGATTGGCCATGGGAGTTCGAGGGGAGTGCGCAGCGATTGGCTAACATAGCCGATAGGTGGGCGGGGATATGTTGTTGGAAGAGCGGAAGGTTTGAATGGTCAGAGACTTTTGGCGTCGCATTTTGGTCAATTGTCTAGACAAATGATGGGCGTAACTCCGGCCTACCCTGTCAAGTAAGAAGCCTCTTTTCCTCAGATATCATTTCTTTTGTTTGTGTTCAGTGACTCTCCTTTTTCGTTTCTTCTAGAGAATAATTTAACTCCAAATTTATTAGGTAAGTACGCAGCAGTCTCCGCTACGAAATCACGGAGACCGCGTTGTCGTGGTGACCGGAGGTTTGATGGAGATTACTGCGAGTTAGGAGACTAGAGTTTCTTCTAGTCAGGGATGTCCAGCTCTACGGTCCCAAGCCAATGAAAGTTCTCTCCTCGATCCACCTTTAAAGTCTTGAAGTTGCTCCTGGATGAGTTCAAGTGTCAGTGGAAAGCCCAAGCCACTCCGGGAAAGCGCGAGTTAACCGTCCAGCAGGGTTGTGATTCAATCCTTGGGGCCGCCCCTCCTGCGCCTTTATCTGTTTAGCCAGGAAGGGTGGAGGGATTGGAGAAGCCAAACGGACTATGCTGTTCTCAGCTGTGTTTTCGTTTTTTCTTGGCGAGGACTCGGAGATCATATGTACAGAATTTTCTCATTCGTCGTTCAAGAGGGAATCTTGCTCAAGACCCAGTTTTATTTTATTTATTTATTTACTTTATTTATTTATGTTATGGCTGGCTCAACCTGCCCTGGGGCTGGGACTGGCGCAGCATGTGGTGCTGGGGATCAAACCGAGGTCCCTGCGGTTGCCTAAGCTTGCCTAAGCAAGCGCTTTAGACCGCTGAGCTATCTCGCCGGCCCGGGACCTAGTTTTAGACACAGTCAGAGGAAGATGTTATTACATCTGCGCCTGGAATGAACTGCTGAGGCAGGAGAATTGCCAAAACTTGGAAGGCAGCCTGAACTACATACCAAGACCCTGTCTTAAAAAAGCCAAGAAAAAAAAAAAAAAAAAACTTATTTGTCTAATATAAGGTATATAGTATAGGGTAATGATGGTGAACCTTTTAGAACTTTAAATGATACAGCCTCTGCACCACCAGTGCTGTAGGTTTGTTACACTCGTATAGGAGAAGAGATTTAAAGTAGACTAACCTAGGGGCTGGCGGGATGATTCAGTGGTCTAAAGCGCTTGCTTAGGAAAGCTCAGGCAACTGCAGGGACTGCGGTTTAATCCCCGGCACCACATGCTGCGCCAGCCCCACCACCAGGGCAGGCTGAGCCAGGCATAAAATAAATAAATAAAGAAACAAATAAATAAAAAATTTTTAAAAAGTAAAATAGACTAACCTAAAGTTTTGTTTTGTCCAGATGGAAGATTGGTATGGGTTTGTTAGGTATTTATTCTGTTGGTCTTTAGAAATTATTAAACCTGGGCTTGGTGGTGCGTGCCTGTAATCCCAGGACTTGGAAAGCTGATGTAGGAGGATTGTGATTTCAATGCCAACCTGAGCTACATCTTCACACTCTGTCTCAAAATAAAATCTTACAGGCATATTTTTTTGTTTTGTTTTGTTTTTTTGAGACAGGGTCTCACTCTCCTATTTACGCTGGCCTTGAACTCCTTTGTAGCTGAGGCTGCCTCAAACTAGCTATACAGTCCACCTGCCTCACCCTCCCAAGTGCTGGGATTACAGGTGTACGCCAGGTGGTGTTGGCTCATCTCTTCCTTTTTTTTTTTTTTTTTTTAAGATTCACTTATAAAGCAGTGAATTCTTTGGAGATTGATGATTTCTCATTCATTTAAAAAAACACACTATTTATTAGCCAGGCCAATGTAATCTCAACCTCTGGGAATCTGAGATAATAGGATTATGGGTTTGAAGCCATTCAGGATAACTTAGTGAATTAGACTCTGTCTCAAAAGAACTTATTATTATTATTATTATTATTATTATTATTTTTTTTTTTTAAGACAGGGTCTCGCTATGGAGCTCAGGCTGGCCTTGAGCTCACTTTTGTGGCCCAGGTAGGTACCGAACTTGTACTGATCCTCCTGCTACAGCCTTCCAAGTGCTGGAATTACAGGTGTGTGCCACCACGCCCAGCTAGCGAATTTTTTATTATTATTATTAAATACCTGTTAAATATCAGGAACAAAAGCTGGGCATGTTGACCCTTACCTGTAATTTTAGATATTCAAGAGGCTAAGAGAGGGGAATTTCAATAGCAGTATAGCGAGACCTGGTGCGTAAAAGACAGAGGTCAGATACTCTGCTAGGCACTGGTGCTACAGCATTGAATGACAGAGTAGAATTTATATTCTTGTTAACAAGGCACCAAAAAACCTAAAAAGTAGTTTTAAAAATCAAGTTCATAGGGCCGAGGAGATAGCGCAATAGAATAAGCGCTTGCCTTGCAAGCCCAAGGTCCTGAGTTCAATCTCCACTACTGCAAAAAAAAAAAAAGTTAATAGATGTTCTAGTTAAAATTCTTAATTACAATTATGTAAATTAATTCATTACCTTGATGGAAGAAATTTTCTGGAGCATATTGGGGAATTCAGAGCATCACTAGGGAGAATGGAAACCAGTGAAGGCTTAGCCAAAATATTCTTATTGGAATACTGAGCTCAGGATGCTGCTG
Source organism: Capromys pilorides (assembly GCA_004027915.1). Taxonomy (NCBI): domain Eukaryota; kingdom Metazoa; phylum Chordata; class Mammalia; order Rodentia; family Capromyidae; genus Capromys; species Capromys pilorides. The sequence goes on from PVKN010020328.1 coordinate 13,421, forward strand.
CCTGCTGGCAGGGCACTGTGCTGCCAACACTACTCCACAGTGGACCGTGGCCTAGCTGCCAGATTCTGGTATTAAGAATACTTGCTTCTGGGGCTGGGGAGATAGCTTAGCAGTCTAAGCACCTGCCTGGCAAGCGTAAGGACTCAAGCACACATTAGTAATCCCAGGACTGGGGAGGCTGAGATAGGATAATCACAATAAGTCTGAACTGCGTAGTGAGACCTTATATCCAATTAATAAATATTTTTTTAAAAAAAAGAATACTTACTGCAATATACTGTATTCTTACTGTACTGCAACAGCCATGGAAAAACTCCACCTACTCCATATGCTTTTTTTTTTTCTTTTTCCCTCAAGGTTCAAAATTCTGGGCAGAAGTATCTAGTTGGCTATAAAGGAGTAAAATAGAGCATGTTTACTCCCTTATTGGGAGGTTAGGCTGCCTCTTTACTAACACAGGATGTTGAGAAGCCAGATTGCAAATGTCTGCTATGACAGACAAAATAATTCAGCAACTAAAAGTAGTCCAAGACTCTACAGCAGAAGGTGCTTTTAGTTAAGAATAGGGTGATGGGGCCAAGGGAAAAAAAAGACAAGGAAAGAATGAATTAGGTAATGAACTGCCTGAGCTTGCCTGGGACTAAGGAGGTTCCTACAATATGGGACCTTCAAGCTGGGGCCATATGTTTACGAACTGAACACTTCCTGAGCATTTTATCAAGACCCTCTCTCAAAAATTTTGAAAAGGCATTGGAGATGCACCTAAAATTTTTAAAAGATTTTTTAGAAAATGGAACATTCAGTGCTAAATCTGGGAAAGTCCCAAACCAACTAAAGTAAAATTGTCACTCAAGTTGTGAAGGAACCATACATGAGAATAGAATCAAGAGTATTCCATGAAAAGGAAACTTCAGGTGCAGAGATCTTGAGATTGGAAAGACCTGGTGTGTATGGCAAACTGAGAAGCCAGCATGGGGGTGGGGGGTGGAATTATATTAGATAGGAATGACAAGGTAATGGGAAGAAGGTTGTGTGGGGCTGCTGGGCCATGGGGAATGAATCTTATGCAAAGTGCAGCCAGACGCTATTAGTGTTTTAAGCAGGGCTATGATATGGTCTGATTTTTTTATTTTATAGGAAACCACTCTTACAAAAATCTGGTTTTTTGGCTTTTATTTACTAAGACCACTCATTGCTAAAGAAGATTGAGTACTGAAAGCGATGTGCTGCTGAATTGCCCAAGCTTGCCTGGGACTCAGGAAGGTAGAAATGTATTGCAATAGTCCCAGCAGGGCTAGTGGTTAAGGGAGGTATGGTGGCATGTGTCTGTAATTCAAGCACTTGAGAAAGCTGAAGCAGGAGGATCACTTGAACCCATGAGTTCAAGACCAGCCGTAGCAAATTAGTGAAGCTCCCTCAAAAAAACGGGTGGAGGGCTGGGGAGATAGCTCAGTGGTCTAAGTGCCTTCCTGGAAAGTACAAGGACCTGGGTTTGATCCCCAGTACTGCATGCCGGCTGACTCTGGAACCCCAGGGACACTGTGCCAGCCACCAGAACCAGGTATGGTGGCAGATGCCTGCAATCCCAGGACTAGGGAGACTGAGACAGGAGGATCAATATGAGTATCAGCTGCATAGTGAGACCCTGTATCAAATAAATAATGATTAAAAAAAAGTTGGGGCTGGGAAGATAGTTCAGTAGAGTAAGCGCTTGTCTGGCAAGTGCAAGGGCCTGAGTTCAATCCCTGGTTCCGCAAAAAAAAAAAAAAAAAAAAAAATTTAAAAAGTTGACAGTAGCTTAGACTAAGGTGGTGATTATGGAAGCATGAAAATAGAATTACAATATAATTTGGGTATAGATTCAATAGAATTTGATGGATAACTACTATTGCTTTTCCTCATAGTAGCCCACCCTGTGTCCACCAGAATATATTTTTATTTTTGTTTATATTTCTGCTCTCTGTTATTCCCACATTCATGCTGCAGAGCAAATTTCTCCCTTACCCTTCACTGTTAATTTTCAAATAAATTTTGTCACTATTAGCCAGGCGTGGTGGCACACGCCTGTAATCCCAGCACTTGGGAGGCTGAGGCAGGAGGATCAGTGCAAGTTTGAGACCAGCCTGGGCTACAAAAGTAAGCTCGAGGTGAGACTGAACTGCATAGCGAGACCCTGTCTCAAAAAGACCAAAAAAAAAAAAAAAAGTCACTATTTAAACACAAAGAGTTGGGTAGGTTGGATATAGATTGTAAAAGGATAGGATCAGGACCGGTGAGATAGTTCAGCGGTCTAAAGCATCTGCTTAGGAAAGCTTAGGCAACTGTAGGGACCACAGTTTGATCCCTGGCACCACATGCTGCGCCAGCCCCACCCCCAGGGCAGGCTGAGCCGGCCATAACATGAATGA